>JAKSZP010004504.1:0-58490 GCA_022478985.1 Massospora cicadina
CTCACCAATCCAAACATAGTGAATTAACTAAGATTGAAGAGGCGGCTGAATTGGGTTCCGCCAGTGTCAATTCCGATGATTTTTTCAAAATTTCCTGAAGGAACATTTCTGACTTGGATTGGCTTTCCTGGACCCAGAATTTCAGATTTCATGTCCTGGACTGGAGTTTCTGACTTGGGAGTCCTTTCCTGAGTTTTGAGGCTTATTTTCTCCTTACCCAAGGATGTAAAGAATGGCGGAGTGGGGCTCAGAGGGAGGGGAAGCTGCTTTTGAAGGTTTCTGTCCTGTATTACTTCATTACATACCTCTTTTATCCTTTCAATCAGAGCAGAAGCAGCCAAATGGGGTACTGTGGTGGGGTTTTTTGGTGCCAATGCAGTGACCCAACGTTCATCCACTACATGACCCAAGTCCCCCAGTTGAGCCAAGGGCACCTCAGGGGCATTAGGTCCCTTCTTCTTCCTAAAAGAGATCTTTCCCAATCTAGCCCAAGAGGTTGGGCCTCTAGACTTACATTTGGCATGCCATTGGTTGAAACTTCCTTTAACTTGATTTCCCAGCTAGGTGATCCTACCCTTTAGATGGTAAACTATTGGAGATCATCATTCACAAATAAAGGAAGTTTTAATCCTCAAACTAATCATAAATAGTTACTCAGAGCTCCGTTCCTCAGAAACCTAAAACCGTAAATACTAATAAGTTATATTGTGGATGATTAAAGCTATTTCGCTAGTACTGGAACCCATTGAAAAAAGAATAATCTGATCACATTCCCAACACCTTTTACATCCCTAACAAGCGGGACAATCAGGAGTCACTTGTAAAAGAAAATTTCCTCTGATGATACAAATTTGGTAAAAAGGTTAAAGGGGAAAGGTCAAACTCAGGGGTCAAACTTGACACTTAATTTTAAATGCCTAAATTTATCTAGGGGCTTTTGGGATTTTCAAAACTAACCCAGGATAAGCTCAGGCATGGTTATCAATACCATCAAATGGGAAATCAGGGCTCTAAACTGCTATTTGCAGTATTTAAAATTGACTACCATCTCCTAGTTATAAAAATTCAGCTTAGCGCCCCCTCACACTCTAATCTAAAACCCAGCATCTTGCTAATAGTAGGGTGTTAGGTTATTGTTTTACATTTTTTTTCATAAAATTTAGCGCTTAAAAGTTTCAGTTTTTTATTTTATTATTAAAGTTTTTTAGTAGTCCTCAATTTTTGTCATTTCCAAACTGAAGCTACCCAGAATGACAAGAAATCTCACCCCTCCCACTTTCTAATCATGATGAAGTGCAGCAGATTAGTCTGTTTTTGCTATTGTGTCTCAGAAAGACTCACACTCATGGGCCAGTTTTCTATTGGCACACTTCAATCCTAAAAAATAACCTATCTGTTGTATAAAGCCCTCCAGGCTTCAATATAAGAATGCCGTTGGGATTTTTGCCCATATTCCCAGCCTGCTAGATTACCTGGTGTCGCTAGGGAAAATTTCCTAAGGCGAAGTTTATTGGAAATTGGTTGGCCCAAGTTTTGGATGAACTACATTTGGGGGATTTTGGGATATTCACCTGGTCATATCCATTGGGGATCAGTCTGGATGAATACCTAAGATCTCATTGTGTGGAGTGGCCGATGAAATAGGGGATTTGATAGTGATTAACTATCAGGTGTACCAATTGGGATTAGTCAAGTTTTATCACCAACTGATTGGGACTGACTAGCAAGTGCAAGGTGAGTGATGCCATCTGCAACTAGTGATTCAATCAGTTGATGAAGTGACCTGCATAATGGGTAATGAGTTATATTACCTAAGCAGGTCATTAGCCAATTATGGTTAGTTTGCTTGGATTAAGAGGATAACGTTAGGGACACGCTTTTGACTCTTTCCATTTGAGGCCTCAAGGATGTCCAATGACGGAATCCTAGCCAGGATGGGGAAGACCATCACTGGCAAGACGAGGAAGGGTGATTCAATGGCAACGGCTGCTGTTTCATCAAAGAGGTGTCAACTGAGGGTTAGACAGCCGAATCCCCTACTATATAATTTCCTAGGATTTACTATAATAAAAAACCTCAAAATAAAAACCCTAGTTTTAAGATAACAAGTACTTTGCAGTAATGTTATAAATTTGGTGTAAAGTTAGATTATCAGCTTCTATTGTGTTTTTATATCTCAAGGCTATTATTGCAGAAGGCAATAAATGAAAGACTCTCAGAGAGAAGAGTAAAGATCTGAGTGGGAATATAGAGATGAAGGAACCACAATATGAGATAGCTGCCAACTGTGTGTTGGGCCGAGAGAGGTTGTCACTGGGGTATCTTAACAAAGATTGGGTAGACAAGAGTATAGGGAACAAATTTCTACGAATACAACTTATAGAGTATCTAATTGGAAATACTGGCCAAGCGTTGGGCCAAAGAATAGTTTAATCTCAACTATGGATAATAGTCTCTCTACTATTATTGATTAATACATTCTATACAACGCAACAAAGTGCACGAGGAAATCAAAACTGTGCAGTAAAAGGTTACTGGGTTGATGGCTGATAAATAATCCTAAGTAAATTTTTACAAGTTGGTGCTCACTACAGGGGTAGTTGAGTAAAGAATTTATTATAATGTCATATAAAGAAGAAATATGCAAGCTGTGGACTGAGATCGCCACTGTGAATTAGAATGCCTTAAACTCAGCGGACCATCAGGAGTTTGCAGCCTTGGAAGAATGAGTTGCCAAGGTGGAGGAAGGAGTAGAAATGTAGCCAACTTTGGGAATGAGTTACTTGGCAAAGTAAATTTGTTGAAGAAGAAAGAAGGGGACCTCATTTGAGAGGTCCTATTCCTGAAAATGGAGCAAGAAGCAGATCGCGTTCATTTAAGAGTTTGGTACAGATATCAAGAAATTAATCAAACAAGTGGAGGAACTTAAAGCTCACAGATGTGCTTGTGAGCCCAATATGGCCAGCAATGCCAAAGAGAGAAGTCCTTGCATGATACTTGGGAAGTCAAGTACCCCAAGGAATATGCCGCCCGCTTTCAATGCCATTTCAGAGATGATGCCCAAAGTCACTCCACAAGTTAGCCGAGTAGCTGAACTGAGAGAATTGGCCAGAAATAACTTGGAGGAATTTAGGGCAATGTCTAGATTGCCAACATTCCATCAGGATAACGCCCCAGCAGTTTTCCAACTGTTCAACATGACTATGAATGGCTACAGAGATCGTCAAAAGGCATTGACAGTCATGAACTGCCTGGACACCGACTGTCAGAACCTAGTGTTACCCCACTTGGAGGGGAACAGCTGGTCATATGCTGAGGCAAAGGCGGCCATCATGAAGGAGTTTGGGAGTCCAACCCACATGTCAAAATGCAAGCAAGAATTTATAGGAATTTAGTTCCATAGAGATGAGTCTTTTGCTAGCTTTACGGATCAATTTTTATTAGGAGTCACAGATCCTGGCTGGAGCAAAAGTATTGGATGAATTTGATGCTAGAATCACTTTGCAAGCGGCCCTTCGGCACTATCATAATTTGCATCAAATGATGTCTTTCATATTTGCAATGGAGATAACTGCCTTGCAAATGGTAGACAATCTGAAGATTTTGGGAGCAACTTTTGATGCCCCAAATAGAAGCTTCAAGTCAAATCTGGTACAAGATCTGAATCCCACAAAGGGAAACATAGGAGCAAAAGAGGCTACCAATTGAACCATGCTAGGAAATAAGCCTAAAGAATTCAGACGGTTAAGCAAGAAAGAGAAGGTCTGCTATCAGTGTGGTGGGAAAGGACATTTCTCTGTACACTGCAAAAAGCTGAAGGATCAGATAAACATGTTCCAGGCCAAAGAGACAGCAGCTGCCAAGGATTCAGGAAAAGGGCCCACTGCCTAGACAAGAAACAGTCTAGAGTAGCGGAGAAACCTGTTCCTCCTGATGTCATTAATGAAGAAATAGATATTAGCAATATATTTAGTAGATGACAAGCAGGATCAGCTATACCAAGTGGTCAATATGGATGTGAATGCTGTGACCAGAGCCAGGGCGAAGAAGATTGACCCTGAGATAATCCAGGAAGTTGCCTGGCTGTATGCCCAACAACTGGTGGAGAAGATTCGAACTGCAGAGAATCCTGAAGAGTTATCAGACGTCCATTTAGATGAGGCCAATCTGTCTATCCCCCTCGGCGTGATAAAGGAATCATTTCCATAGTTATCAGCGCAAATTATTCACACCTTAGATTCAGCTAATAACGCTGCCATTCACTCTGTAAATACTATATTAAAATACTCTGAGTATACATATATAGATATACAAGTGAATCAAGTGAGGGTGAGGGTGATTGTTGACAGCGGAGCACCCATCAATATTGTGTCAACCAAGCTAGTAAAGAGGATGAAGATCTCGCTGAACTTGGAACACAAGAGAGAATATGGGACAGCTGGGCCAAACACCACCATTTCCTGTGGAGCGTATAGTGCACTGCCACTACAATTCAGGTTATTGGTGGTATCTGCGCCAGTGATAGTTTTGGCAAACCAAAACAACGATATCCTGATTGGAATGGAGTTTCTACAGAAGTAAGGAGTTAAATGTAACTTTGAGGATAGTATGTTGACCATTATGGGTCAGAAGTTACCATTGGTATACCAGAAGGATGGTGAAGCTCCATTGAATTGGAGAAACAACTTCATTAATCTGATATACAATGATGGCATTGTACTGATTTGATAGCAATTAGTTGGTAGGAAGTGACGCGAGATGCTGGTGGAAATCCTAGAAAACTAGAGAATTCCATTAAGGATCAAGAAAGAAAGGACCATACCGGCTGGATTGCAGACAATAGTCGACACAGGGTTGACTTTGGAGATTCTGGAGCTGTTGTATGGGGGAGGTCGGAAGCCCCTAGAGAAGTCCAGAGTGGAGCCATAGGTGGCTCCTGGATAATAATGCCAGGTCATGGAGAAATACAAGTTCTCCTGGCAAATTTGAGTGAAAAACTGATGAAGATCAAGAGGAATCAGATCATCACATTTATTTATCTGATAACGATGGCCAATTTTGAGACAATTCCATGATTTTGGGTCTCTCAATGAAATGGGATTACCAGCTGGGGTAGCTAAAAGCATCAACCTATTGGTTGATTGGGAGCAGCTTGCTGATATGCCAGTAAGGCCAGCAGGAAGAGGTGCTCAAATTATTTGAGAAATATCAGGAAGTATTTGCTCAGGATGACCACAATTTGGGATGTGCATGAGACATAATCCACAAGGTCAACACTGGGGAAAATTTATGCATAAGGATGAGACTGATACGAATATCAAAAGCTGCTGAAGTGGTAGTGGAGGATGAGATCAGCAAACTAGTGAAGCATGGACTTCTAGTTCTGTTGTCAAGTCTATGGGTGAGTCCAATTCTGATTGTGAAGAAGAAGGATGGATCACCATCTAGTACTAAAAAAAGAAGAAGGATGGATCAAACTGGGTGGTGATTGACTACCAGAGGCCAAACAAAATTTTGAAAAAAGATTCATATCCCCTACCAAGGATTGACGATGCACTAGATTAATTAGGAGGAGTGAAGTATTTCTCCACAATGGATTTGATCTCAGGATACTGGCAGATCGACTTGCCAGAAGAAGACCAAGAAAAATGCATGATTGTTACCGCGCAGGGGCTATACCAGCTGACGAGGATGCCCCAGGGTCTCAGCAATGCGCCTGCGACGTTCCAGAGGGCCATGGACGCAATATTAAGCGACCTGAAGTTATCATGCATCTTGGTATATCTGGACAATATCAATGTGTTCAGTAGAACGTTTACAGGAGTGTTCATTATTTCTGACTTTTCTTTCTCGTTGCAATCACTATTGCAACCTATTCAGTTCAAGACTGAATCTAGTTTGATAATCTCACAGAGGAGATTAGTCTGCGCCCATGTCAGGGAGCAGTTGGGCAAGCAAGGTAAGAGGAGCAGGTGGAAGGCCCGCGGCCTCCAACGTTCAAAAACGCCCTGGAGAATCCGGCGGAATTGAGAAATATCTTAAAAACCTGGTGGTTATGATTTCCCCAGAGATACTCGCATGGCAAGCACGATGCAACCAGTACATCAACACGCCACACTCCCAACCACTTTTGTCAGTGGAATTCGGAGTCTGCGTGTATCTGGACATCCAAAAAACGGCCTTATGGGAAAAATTTTGTGAAGATGTACACAAAATTTTCCCAACCGCAGTGTACGTTGCACCTCACTCCATGTCACGTGGTTGGCTGGACCTAGGTTTCGAGAGCAAAAAAGCAGCAGATGAGGCTGCAGTGGTGCGTGTAGTGGTTGACCTCCCCGAAGGGCAATGGGTCATCAAAACCAAATGCACCAGATGGACAAAATCAAACCAAATTTTCCTCACATTTGACTTTTTTCCTACTATAGTAAAACGTGACATTTTGGAACAACACCTGAAAGATGGTCTCACCATATATGGCGAAATACAATCTTTTGAAATGCAACGCTTCACGCTGATGCCACACCTGTGCACCGGCAAAGCCATCACAGTTCTGACCCCAACTGAGGAGATCGCAAAGGACCTAACCCAGATCCTGCACTCCACTTTTATTGATATCACAGGGCATACCACCCACCCATTCTGGGTGACTGTGGACAGCGCTCCCCCCATTTGCACCCACTGTGATGCGTTCAGCCACAAGGCGCACGCATGCCCCATCAAGGAGGGTGTCACATTCTAAGAGCATCCCGGCGTCCATGGCCAACGGAGAGGCGCACTATGAACCAACCGCAAGCACCAAGGAGGCTTTCCCGTGGGGAGCACAAGGCTGCTACCTATTGGTAAAGCCTATCTCTACAAGAACGGAAGAAGGCCAAGCAGGCCCATAGGGCCGCGGCCAAGGAAATGGCCAAGGCTACCACCGCTATCCCACACTCACAAAGCCAGGAGGACATGGAAACCTTCGCAGTGGAAGCAACTTGGGAATCCATCAACCAATCAGATTGGGAAGCCTATGCTGAGCAGGCCACTCAATCTGAGGATCTGATGGGAGACTCGATCTCACCCAATCGTTGCACCCAAGCTCCAGTCAAAACTGACTTGGGAACTATCCCAACTAAAATTTTTTTTTGACCCACTCAATGGTGCACTAAACTCATCCACACCGCAAAAATTCGTCCGACGTCGGGAAAACAAAAAGCAAAGGCCAAAACCAATGTGACTCTTTCTGCAAAAATCAACAAAAACTCTGATAGCGTTGCTGCTAACACCCACGCTGCTGTGAAAGCCCGTGGGGACCTAGAAGAGGCTGGTGGGCCCGGGGGCCCACCCCCTCACACCTAAGGTGCAATGGGGGAAACCTTCACTTTAGAGATGTTGAATATTGCCAGACTCAAGGCCTCCCCATCCTGGGCTAGGAAACTGAGTTTTTACAAAACAATTTACCCGTGGATATCCTGGCCATCCAGGAGTCCCACTGTCCATGAGGTTCCGAGGAAACTTGGAAAACAATGCTCCTCCCATCCCTATCCTTTTGGTCAAAGCACTGTGGGGTGCTAATTTGGAGAAATAATTTTTTCAAATTTGTATCCTCAGAAACATTCCTAAATGGCTAAGTGCTCATCGTCACCTTCTCGTGGGCTGAAGTAGTGCACGCAATTGTCAACATATATGCCCTAAATGGTGCACACGAGCATCAGGAATTTTCAAATTGGTCAAATCCCTCCCGCTACCCCTGATTCTTTCCTAGTCAGCGATATGAACTGTTGGCTAACCTCACCAATGGACCGATGGCCTCCCTCACCCCATGCCCCACAGGGACACGTTGAACTATGCGTTCTAAAGGCCACCCTTGGGTTAATAGATGTGCTGCCACGACATGCCCTGCTGCTCAAAAACATGATGCATCCCTATGTCCACAATGGCCAATTAAGGTCCATGACCCTCATCAACCTTATTCTAACGCCAGTGAGATTCCAACCCCATATCTCCCACTTCACAACAACGAAAAATGGAATTCTCTGACCACTAACTGGTCTCAATAATATACCACCTACCTGTCACAGTTGCTAAGGCCCCACATTGGTGCAAAATCCGCCCCCCAAGCTCACGTCACCAGGATTTTCCATGTGGGTGGAAGAGGCAACTTTGGCAAAAAAGTTTGTTGCACCGTTTTTCATGGACCCCATTTCCACATGGGCAACTTTTAAAGAGGACACCATCCGCCACTCTCGCCATCTCTCCTCCAGATGCTCATGAGCCACATCGGCAGTTATCTTGCACGCTCTGGCAGAATTGGCACACTTGGAGTCCAACATTCCAGCTACAGGATACAGCCCTGCATGGGGCCGGAAGTGGGCGGAGGCAGCTGCCAACCTCAACGCACTCAAAAGGCAACAAAAACATCAGGTTTGTGTCCAATACAGGTCCACACGCATCACTAAAGGTGACAAGTGCACCACATATTCTTTAAAATTTTTCGCACCATGCCAGAGCATGGCCTGCACACAGGTGCAAAGATTGGATAATTCTATTGCAGATACACTGGATGAAGTGGCAATTAAAACACAAAAATATTACTCTGAGTTGTACCAAGCTGAACCTTTTCAGCTGGCTGAAGTGGTGGAATTTCTTGACTGAGCTCATATCCGCACCAATTTTCTGATACCCGGAAATAATGAATTTAAATTTTAATTTAAATTTATTGCGGGGAAGGCTGACCATGGGACGGACACTTCCAAATATGACTCAGGAAAGATAAACTTAGTACCAGGGGAGGCACCCCAGAGAAGTGATGCTATCTCTTGTTGCCAGTGGGAACGCTACTTATGGGGAGGGGGAGGGAACGTGTGAAGGGGCCGTAGCCACTATTGAGCACGTGTGGAGGAAGGAGTTTAATTTGATGAACCAGACTGGGAACCAGGAGGAGACCAGCTGTTGGCGACACGGTGGGAGATATCCAAACATCCACGCTTGAAAGTGGTCCACCAAATGAGACTGGAATCTGTGGAAGGCTTCTGGGAGGGTGGGGATGGAGCCAGCGATGGCATCCAAGACAATCGTGTGGATAGTCCACATGGTGATTGCAACCACCAGAGCATGGAGGGAGGGTGGAAGGGGGAGGCCATTGATGAAGCAAACATATCTCTTGACAGACTGAAGGGATGCGTTTGATCCTGGCCTAGCAGACGTTGGACTTCGTGCCATATCACTTTAGAGGTGGGGCACTTCTCCAGGTGGTGGAACAGCGTTCCATACTGGCCACACACGACACAGGATGAGTGTAAAGCGTTAGAGCACTCAGCTGTATGATACACCCGCCTCAGGAAGCGCCACACATGGGAGCGGACTTGAGGCTGAAACAGAGGATGGTGTGCGTATTTCCAGATAGTCTTTTGGGTCTCGTGGAGTAAGGGATGTCCATCATGTCCAGGTAGTCCACCCTAGATAGGGCATGGGGTCGAATGGGGATTACGCCATCATGGATGGGTAGCCCCTGTACCTCTTGTGTGAACTGAGGAGAAGGGGCGGCCTCTTCAGGTTGTATGTCCACTAATACGAATTCTCCACTCTGCGCTTCGCATGGAGAGTAGGATTCGTTTGTAGTGGGTTTTAGTCCCGTGAGGACCTGTGGCCGATGTGTGTGATGCGAGGTATTTCATCAGGGAGTGGGGGTTTGATGGATTGTTGAGGTCCAAGGCTTGGGAGAAGTTGGAGCAGGACACGCGGGACCAGTGTTGGGATGGGAGTGTAGGAGCGGTGATGGCCACGATCCAGGTGCCCAGGATCTTGGCAGCATGGGCTTTGAAGTCAAGCAGGCCCATGCCACCTTGATGATGAGGGCCAAACATGACCTCTAGCCGTACTGGTGGAGGGCGGCCTGACCAAAGCCATCCTTGCAGCAAAGCATACAAGGATTTGAAGAAGCTTGAGGAGAAGGGGATGGCGTGGGCTCCAAACCAGACTTTGGATAGGAGCATAGAGTTGGCAAGAACAACCCTGCCAGTGAGGGTAGTAGGGTGGGCTCTGAGAGAGACGATTCGCTTCATCACATTGTCCAGTATATGGCACTCCATTACTGCTGACGCATATCCGCCTGCCTCCATCCACACGCCCAGATGGCGCACCAGTCCTATGGTAGGACGTGGCACGAAGGGGAGCACCAGTGGAGCGGTGTGTGTTGAGTTAGTAAGGCGTGGACGTGGGCGAGCAGATGGGCCGGGTTGGGAACTACTTGCTGGGGCCCAGCAGTTCTGAAACCGACCAAGGAGGATGATTTCAGTTTTGGAGGCGTTCAGTGCCACGTTGCTTACCCAGGAATATTCCTGGATAAGGGCAATAAGCGCGCGTGCATCTTTGTTATTAGACACCCCCACCATGCAATCATCTGCAAATGCCATCATCTTGACTGGGGTTTGGCCTGGCACATGGACCCCAGTGAGGTGGGCATTCACATTTCGCAGTAGTGGGTCAAGGCTGAAGTTGTATAAGAGTGGGCTGAGGGGTCCCCTTGTCGCAGGCCCCTTTGAGGGCGGACTACTTCCGTTAGGAAGCTTGGGCCACGCACTGCCATTGTTGCAGATTCCGTGAGCAGCATCACCCAGTTTATGAAGCGGGGGATAGGCGGAATTGATGGAGGCAGGCCCTTATGTATTCCCAGTTTACTCTATCATAGGCCTTTTGTTGGTCTAAGAATACAAGTGCCCCAGAGGCTGTGGACTGACATACTTTAGCCACAGAGTGCACGTTATCCCAAATTGACCTTCTGGGGATGAAACCAAATTGTTCTGGGGAGATGGTGGCAGATGCTACAGTCCCTAAACGGTTAGCCATGATTTTGGTTAAAATTTTGGTGTCTGTGTTTGTTAAAGAAATGGGGCGCCAGTTGGCTAAGTCAAGCCTATCCCCTTTCTTGAAGAGTGTGACAGTAAAGGCCTCATGTCCTCCTGGTAGGAGGAGCATTTCCAACAGGCTTTGGTTGAGTGAGGCTAGCAGCAATGGGGATATATATTTGAAATATTTTTTGTAGAACTCATATGGAATGCCATCTGGGCCTGGGCATTTTTGGTTTGGCGCACCGCAAATGGCTGTCCATAATTCATTCAGAGTAATTAAATTCATTATTTCCGGGTATCAGAAAATGGTGTGGATATGAGCTCAGTTGAAAAATCCTGCCATTTCGGCTAGCTGAATTGGTTTGGCTCAGTATAACTCAGAGTTATATCTTTGCATTTTGATTGCCACTTTGGCCAGTGTGTCCGCAATGGAATTATCCGATCTTTGCACCTGTGTGCAGGCCACACTCTGGCATGGTGCAAAATTTTTTTCAAAGAAGTATGCGATGCACTTGTCACCTTTAGTGATGCGTGTGACCCTGTATTGGACACAAACCTGATGTTTGTGTTGCCTTTCGAGTGCGTTGAGGTGGGCGGCTGCCTCCACCCACTTCCAGCCCCATGCAGGGCTATATCCTGTGGCTGGAATGTTGGACTCCAAGTGGGCCAATTCCACCAGCACGCATGAGATAACTGCTGATGTGGCTCGTGAGTGCCTGGAGGAGAGATGGCGATAGTGGCAGATGGTGTCTTCTTTGAAAGTTGCCCATGTGGAAATGGGGTCCGCACAAAATGGTGCACAAACGATTTTGCCAAAGTTGCCTCTTCCACCCATGTGGAATATCCTGGCGACGCAAGCTTGGGGGGCGTTTCTTGCATCAATGTGGGGCCTTTGCAACTATGACGGGTAAGTGGTATGTTATCAAGACCAGTCAGTGGTCAGAGAATTCCATTTTTGTTGTTTTGAAGTGGGAGATATGGGGTTGGAATTTCGCTGGCATTAGAATAAGGTCGATGCGGGTCATGGACCTTAATTGGCCATTGTGGATGTGGGGACGTGTCATGTTTTTGAGCAGTGGGGCATGTCACAGCAGCGCATCCATTAACCCAAGGGTGGCTTTTAGAACGCATAGTTCTACGTGACCCTGTGGGGTGTGGGGTGATGGTGGCCACCAGTCCGTTGGTGAGGTTAGCCAACAGTTCATGTTGCCAACTAGGAAAGAATTGGGGGGTAGCAGGAGGGAATTGACTGACGAGAAAAATTCCCAACGCTCATGTGCACCATTTGGGGCATAAATGTTGATGATTGTATGCGCAACATTGGCCCACGAGAAGGTGACAACGAGCACTCGGCCATTTGGGAATATTTCTGAGGATGTGAATCTGATAAAATTGTTTTTCTGAATTAGCACCCCACAGTGCTTCGACCAAAAGGATAGGGATGGTAGGAGCACTGTTTTCCAAGCTTCCTCAGAACCTCATGGACAGTGAGACTCCTGGATGGCCAGGATATCCACGGGTAAATTGTTTTGTAAAAAACTCAGTTTTTTAGCCTGGGATGGGGAGGCCTTTAGTCTGTCGATATTCAGCATTCCTAGAGTGAAGGTTTCCCCCATCGCACCTTAGGTGTGAGGGGGTGGGCCCCAGGCCCACCAGCCTCTTCCAGGTCCCCACGGGCTTTCACAGCAGCGCAGGTGTTAGCAGCAATGCTATCAGGGTTTTTGTTAATTTTTGTGGAAAGAGTCACGTTGGCTTTGGCCTTCACTTTTTGTTTTCCCGATGTCAGACGAATTTTTTGCGGTGCGGATAAGTTTGGTGCACCGTCGAGTGGGGCAAAAAAATTTTTTAGTTGGGATAGGTCCCAAGTCAGTTTTGACTGGAGCTTGGGTGCAATGATTGGGTGAGATTGATTCTCCCATCGGATCCTCAGATTGAGTGGCCTGCTCAGCATGGGCCTCCCAATCTGATTGGGTGATGGATTCCCAAGTTGCTTCCACTGCGAAGGTCTCCATGTCCTCCTGGCGTTGTGAGTGTGGGATGTGGTGGTGGCCTTGGCCGCTTCCTTGGCCGCAGCCCTATGGACCTGCTTGGCCTTCTTCCACTCCTGTGGGGAGATGGGCTTTACCAATAGGTAGCAGCCTTGTGCTCCCCACGGGAAAGCCTCCTTGGTGCTTGCGGTTGGTTCATAGTGCGCCTCTCCGCTGGCCATGGCCGCCAAGGGGTGCTCTTGGAATGTGACGCCCTCCTTGATGGGGCATGCATGCGCCTTAAGGCCAAATGCATCACAGTGGGTGCAAATGGGGGTGCACTGTCCACGGTTACCTGGAATGGGTGGGTGGTATGCCCTGTGATGTCAATAAAGGTGGAGTGCGGGATCTGGGTTAGGTCCTTCACGATCTTCTCAGTTGGGGTCAGAACTGCGATTGCTTTGCTGGTGCACAGGTGTGGCATCAGCGTAAAACGTTGCATTTCAAAAGATTGTATTTCGCCATATATGGTGAGACCATCTTTCAGGTGTTGCTCCAAAATGTCACATTTTACCGTAGTAGGCAAAAAGTCAAACGTGAGGAAAATTTGGTTTGATTTTATCCATTTGGTGCATTTGGTTTCAATGACCCGTTGCCCTTTGGGGAGGTTGACCACTATGCGCACCGCTGCAGCCTCGTCTGCTGCTATTTTGCTTTCAAAACCTAGGTCCAGCCAGCCATGCGACATGGAGTGAGGTGCAACGTACACTGCAGTCAGGAAAATTTTGTGTACATCTTCACAAAATTTTTTCCCATAAGGCCGTTTTTTGGATGTCCAGATACACACGGACTCTGAATTTCACCGATGAAAGTGGCTGGGAGTGTGGCGTGTTGATGTACTGGTTGCATCGTGCTTGCCACGCGAGTATCTCTGGGGAAATTGTGACCACCAGTTTTTTTGATTTTTTTCTATTCCGCCAGATTCTCCGTGGCGTTTTTGAATGTTAGAGGCCGCGGGCCTTCCGCCTGCTCCTCTTGCCTTGCTTGCCCAACTGCTCCCAGACATGGGCGCAGACTAATCCCCTCTATGAGATTATCAAACTAGTTTTAGTCTTGAATTATATGGGTTGAAAAAGTGTTTGCAACGAGAAAAAAGTTGAAATAATAAATGTAATTACTCCAAAAGAATTATGGACAGCCATTCATGGTGCGCCAAACTGAAAAAACCAGGTCCAGATGGCATTCCATATGAGTTCTACAAAAAATATTTTAAATATATCTCCACTTCTGCTTGCCTCACTTACCCAAAGCCTGTTGGAAACGCGCCTCCTACCAGGAGGACATGAGGCATTTACTGTCACACTCTTCAAGAAAGGGGATAAGCTTGACCTAGCCAACTGGCGCCCCATTTCTCTAACAAACACAGACACCAAAATTTTAACCAAAGTCATGGCTAACCGATTAGGGACTGTAGCATCTGCCACCATCTCCCCAGAACAATTCGGTTTCATCCCCAGAAGGTCAATTTGGGATAACATGCACTCTGTGGCTAATGTATGTCAGTCCACAGCCTCTGGGGCACTTGTATTCTTAGACCAACAAAAGGCCTATGATAGAGTAAACTGGGAATACCTAAGGGCCTGCCTCCATCAATTCTGCCTACCCCCCGCTTCATAAACTGGGTGATGCTGCTCACGGAATCTGCGACAATGGCAGTGCATGGCCCTGGCTTCCTAACGGAAGTAGTCTGCCCTCAAAGGGGCTTGCGACAAGGGGACCCCCTCAGCCCACTCTTATACAACTTCAGCCTTGACCCACTACTGCGAAATGTGAATGCCCAACTCACTGGGGTCCATGTGCCAGGCCAAGCCCCAGTCAAAATATTGGCATTCGCAGATGATTGTGTGGTTGGGGTGTCTAATAATTAAGATGCACGTGCGCTTGAAGCTCTCATCCAGGAATATTCCCGGGTAAGCAACGTGGCAATGAACGTTTCCAAAACTGAAACTCATCCTCCTTGGTCAGTTTCAGAACTGCTGGGCCCCAGCAATTAGTTCCCAACCCGGCCCATCTGCTCACCCACGTCCACGCCTTACTAACTCAACACACACCGCTCCACTGGTGCTCCCCTTCATGCCACGCCCTACCATAGGACCGGTGCGCCATCTGGGCGTGTGGATGGAGGCAGGCGGATACGCGTCAGCAGTAATGGAGTGCTATATTCTGGACAACGTGACGAAGCAAATCGTCTTTCTTAGAGCCACCCTACTTCCCTTACTGGCAGGGTTGTTTTAGCCAACTCTATGCTCCTATCCAAAGTCTGGTTTGGAGCCCACGCCATCCCCTTCTCCCCAAGCTTCTTCAAATCTTTGTATGCCTTGCTGCAAGGATGGCTTTGGTCAGGCCGCCCTCCACCAGTGCGGCTAGAGGTCATGTTTGGCCCTCATCATCAAGGTGGCATGGGCCTGCTTGACTTCAAAGCCCATGCTGCCAAGATCCTGGGCACCTGGATCGCGGCCATCACTGCTCTCACACTCCCATCCCAACAATGGTCCCGCGCAGCCCTCTCCAACTTCTCCCGGGCCTTGGGCCTCAACAATCCATCAAACCCCCACTCCCTGATGAAATAACTCGCATCACACACATCGGCCACAGGTCCTCACGGGACAAAACCCACTACAAACGAATCCTACTCTCCATGCGGAGTGCAGAGTGGAGAATTCGTATTAGCGGACATACAACCCAAAGAGGCCGCCCCTCTCCTCAGTTCACACAAGAGGTACAGGGGCTACTCATCCATGATGGCGTGATCCCCATTTGGACCCATGTCCTATCCAGGGTGGACTACCTGGACATGATGGACATCCCTTATTCCATTGAGACCCAAAAAACAATCTGGAAATATGTACATCACCCTCCGTTGCAGCCCCAAGTCCACTCCCATGTGTGGCGCTGCCTGAGGCGGGTGTATCATACAGCTGAGCGCTCTAACGCTCTACACTCATCCTGTGTCATGTGCGGCCAGTATGGAACGCTGTTCGACCGCCTGGAGAAGTGCACCACCTCTAAAGTGATATGGCGCGAAGTTCAACGTCTGCTGGGCCAGGATCAAACGCATCCCTTCAGTCTGTCAAGAGATATGTTTGCTCTATCAATGGCCTCCTCCCTTCCACCCTCCCTCCGTGCTCTGGTGGTGGCAATTGCCATGCGGACCATCCACACGATTGTCTTAGATGCCATCGCAGGCTCCACCCCCACCCTCCCAGAAACTGTCCACAGATTCCGGTCTCATTTGGTGGACCACTTTAAAGCGTGGATGTTTGGATACCTCCCACCTCATCGCTGACAGCTGGTCTCCTCCTGGTTCCCAGTCTGGTTCATCAAATCAGACCCCTTCCTCCACATGTGCTCAATAGTGGCTACGACCCCTTCACACGTTCCCTCCCCCTCCCCATAAGTGGCGTTCCCGCTGGCAACAGTAGATAGCATCGCTTCTCTGGGGTGCCTCCCCCGGTACTAAGTTTATCTGTCCTAAGTCATATTTGGAAGTGTCCAACCCATGGTCGGCCTTCCCCGCAATAAATCAAATTAAAGTAGATGTTTACTGATCACTTGCACCACTTGGAAGAAGTTTTTAAGAGACTGTCCGTGGCTAACCTGAAGATCAAGCCAAGGAAGTGCCACTTATTCAAAAAAGAATTGGAATACCTGGGATTTGTAATCAACTCAAGTGGATTGCAGCCGCAAACCCAGAAGATAGCAGCTATAGAGCATATGGCTGTACCAAAGAGTGTCCAAGACATCCATGTATTCATTGGGATGGTCAGATACTATAGAAGATTTATTTGGGACTTTGCTTTAAATAGCTGAGCCATTATTCCATTTATTAAAGGATCCAAAAAAAGGATTCATATGAAATGAAGAGGCCCAGGACTCCTTCGATGAGTTACGCCAGTATTTGATAGATTTGCTGATTCTGGAATATCTTAATTTTAATTGGGAGTTTATCATTCAAACTAATGCTTCATTGATGGTGATCGGCGCCAAAATTGAGCAAAGTAGATGAACTTGGGGATGAGAATCTGGTGGCATATGTGAGCCAGACACTCTCAGCTGCTGAGAGAAACTACACCGTGACTGAGCATGAATGCCTTGCAGTCATTTACACATGTAAGAAGCTTTGGGTTATGTCCACAGAATGCACTTTAAGGTGGTGATGGACCACTCTTCGCTGCATTGGCTGCACAATCTAAGGGAACCGGAAGGATGACTGGCCCAATGGGCACTTAAGCTTCAGGCTTACAATTATGAGATAGTCCACTGAGCGGGGTCTTCTAACCACAACGCGGATGGCTTATCACAGTTGCCAATGGTCCAGTTGGTATACCCGCAGGCAGATGAGCTATTCCAGAGAATAGTTGAAGGAAGAATCGGGAATGAGCCTCAAGAAATCCAAGGTGTGCTTTAAAAAGCGATGGAAAACACTGAGATTATGGATGGACAAGTATTCAAGATGATCAACAGGAAGCGGATATTATTCTAAAACTATCAGAAAGAGCAGCAATAGTACAAGCAGCTCACAAGGTTGTTGGGCACGGAGGCCTGAGGAAAACAACTGACCATATTTGCCAGTGTTATTACTGGGAATTGATCAGCTACAATGTTGCAGATCATCTGGCTTGTTGCGTGGAGTGCCAGCTGCACAAACCACACAAGAATACAACTGGATACTGACTGGTCCGCCCTGGATTCACCTGGTACATGGTGTCCATCAACATGATGGGACCACTGATGATGAGCACAGGGGGAGTCAAGTACATCATAGTTGCCATTGACCATCTGACGTGATGGGTTGAAATGAAGGCCCTAAACAGAGTAGATACTACTAGTACTGCGAGATTCATCCTGGATCAAGTAGTATACTGGCATGGATGTCTGCAAGTCCTGCTGAGTGACAATGGGACCAACTTTACATCTCATGTGATCCTGAGGTTAAATGAAATAATGGGGATCTGAGGAGTCAAGTCAGTACCATACCAGCTGGAGACAAACGGACTGGTAGAATGGGTCAATGGGATGCTGACCCTGATGCTGAGGAAGCTAGTCTCAGGGAGAACTTCCTTGTGGGGAACATACCTGAGTTCAGTGATGTTCACCTACAACATTAGTCATCATATAGCGATGGGAAAGATGCTGTTTGAATTATTATATGGAAGAAAGGCTGCGTTGCCACCAATTTTATATTTGGTGGTGGAACCTACGGTGGGTATGAGTACAAAGCAATACTTGAACTGACTGACGAGTATCCTGATCAATATGCAATTGCAAGCATTCTATATAACCTTGAAGAAAAGGATACAAGCAAAATTGATGGATGACAAAAACTGACCAGCCTTAGAAGAATATCAAATAGGGGAAAGAGTCGCCTATTGCGATACACATGGCTTTAGATGAAGAAACAAATTAGATGCATTGTGGTTGGGTCCATTTGAAGTAATTGCTAAGATGGCGACTGATGCTTACTCCATCAAGAATCTCTTGGATGGAAGTGTTGTAAATTGAGTCCACACTAAGTATCTAAAGCATTGGATTGAGGAAAAAATAAAAAAGTTCTCGAAGGACAAATGAACCATTAAGTTGGCCATGTCCTGATGATTAGGTCAAGTCCAAAAAAAGGACCTCTGAACCAATCTAGATGGTAAATCCAAAAAAAGGACCTCAGAACCGTTGAAAACTGGTAGGCTTAAGTACCCAGGACTCAGTTTGGGGGAAAAGATGGACTTTTGAACCAAAACAAGGTCAGGTCCCATAGCAAACAAGAAGAATAAAAATAAAAAAATCAATAAAAGATATTGGAAAAAAAATATAAACTGCATAAATAAAAAAGCTGATATTTTTATATAATTTTAATTATTATTGATTGTCCTCAGTATGGGGATGATTCCGCCTATGTCACCTCTTGGGGGAGGGAGGATGGATTGAGGTAGGAATAAACAGCCTGTCAAAATCAATATGTGACCAGATGCTAGCGAGGGCGAGACCCACACAAAACTAAGTTCATTGAGTGGATGCCAAGCCCTGAGAAAAAGCGACTAGGGGAAGGGAAACTGAGATGTCGGAAGATGCCAATTGTGAAACCCCAGAGCGGAGAGAATAGCAGAAACATAAAAAGAGGCAATTGGCAAATAACCCCAAGTAATCCCAATATGGCACAGGAGCCAGAAGATTAGTCCTGAGCACCTGCCGACAGGCTTCATCAAGGACACTGGACATGTGGGCCAGCAACAAAGAAGGAATACTCAACGGGGGTTGCCAAATCATACCCCATATTAATGCCATCAGTGGAAGATACCAATAGAAAGCACCGGAGAAGAGATAGTTTTGCAGAGAGTAGATTGCATCCTGCAAGTGGCGACTACAGGCTTCATGGAAGCTAAAGCTGAACAAATTAGTGGAAACCAGGCGAGGCTGGAAGCTTTGTAGACCAACTTTGAAGAACTTGGCCAGCAAAGCAAAGAGCATAAGCAGCAGTATCCCAATAGAAGGTTGTCAAGATCAGAGGTATACAGCGCTAATGTCAAAGCCTCAGTGACTTGGTCCTGGAATTTAGCAAAGGGGAGCTCAAAGTGTATGCTTTTATCAATTGAGAGCTCAGAAACCAGAAAAGCGAGCTTGTAAGATTGACTGAGACAGAAGAGGAACTCAGGGAGCTGGTCTGACCTGGCCAGAAACGAATGATCCAGAGCAACCAGCATAATCTCCGGAGCATCTATGATGATGTTCAGAGCATCAGCAAATGGAGCTAAATCCGGGAAGGTTTTGAAGTTTAACTCTGGAATTGACTGCAGAGGAAGATTCAGCAAAGAGTTGTTCAAAATGATGGCCAGCCTAGTTTTGGAGGGATTAGTTACTTTTTTCTGGTAATTCAATGAAAGGACTAGCCGCTGGCGCCAGACTAGGCGTATGAGTCCTGGAAGGACCATACATGAGGTTACGCTGAGCATCCTGACTCAGCTTCTGGAAGAGACAGAGGTCTTGATCAGACAAACTATTCAGAAGCTGCTGGTATCACGACTTGGAATTCAACATATGAGATGGACGAGAGGGGGATGTCAGAATTATATAGAAGTTGACATTATGCACTCTATAATCCATTAAGCTCCAATTTTGGGGAAATTAATCTCAAAATTAATGAGATAAGCTCTATAAGGGAAGAATTAGGAATGACTTACAGCCAAGAGGTTATGAGCAAAAATAACAAGGGTGAATAAGAAACAAGTATTTTTAATCAAGCTGCAAAATGGATATTGATGGCAAGAGTCTCCTGTCTAGGATGAGGAGAAAATTAGGAAATTAAGGACGCCAAACCAAGAATCCTGAATATGACAGCAGGTCATATACCCTGACAAGGGAAAACTGGATCCCAGGATTAATAAGGTTAAAAGTAAATTGATCAGCCCGGCATGACAGAAGGTCGTGAGGACCACGCTCTGAGAAGGTGGTAGCAAGGAGAAAGAAGAAGAACGCCGTATGCTGAAGGTCATCCCGAGCTGCATTGAGTATTGATGAGTGTAATCCCCTTGAACCAATGAAGTATTTGTTCAGGTGTATGAAGTGGTGTTCTCATGCCCCAGTCCTTTTCTCACTGGAAATCTAGCCAAGAGGGGGGATGTATTGGGATTTTTGCCCATATTCCCAGCCTGCTAGATTACCTGGTATCTCTAGAGGAAAATTCCCTATGGTAAAGTGAATCAGAAATTAGTTGACCCAAGTTCTGAAGGAACTACGTTTGGGGGATTTTGGGATATTCACCTGGTCATATCTGTCAGGGATTGGTCTGGATGAATACCTAAGATCTCATTGAGTGGAGTTGCCATAGAAATTGGGGCATCTGATAGTGACTAACTATCAGGTGTACCAATTGGGATTGGCCAGGTTTCATCACTGACTGATTGGGAATGACTAACGAGTTGCGAGGCAAGTGATGCTGCCTGTAACTAGCAAATCAATTATTTTGGTGAAGTGACCTGCCATAATGGGTAATAAGTCCCATTACCTAAGCAGGCCACTAGCCGATTATGGTTGGTTTGCTTGAATTGAGAGGAAAACGTTAGGGACACGTTTTCTGACTCTATCTGTTTAAGGTCTCAAGGATGTTCAATGATGGAATCCTAGCCAGGATGGGGAAGACCATTGCTGCCAAGATGAGGAAGGGTGATCAATGGCAACGGCTGCTGTTTCATCAAAGAGGTGTCAACTGAGGGTTAGACAGCCGAATCCCCTACTATATAATTTCCTAGGATTTACTATAATAAAAAACCTCAAAATAAAAACCCTAGTTTTAAGATAACAAGTACTTTACAGTAATATTATAAATTTGGTGTAAAGTTAGACTATCAGCTTCTATTATGTTGTTATATCTCAAGGCTATTATTGCAGAAGGCAATAATTGGAAGACTCTCAGAGAGAAGAGTAAAGATCCGAGTGGGAATATAGAGATGAAGGAACCACAATAAGAGATAGCTGCCAACTGTGTGTTGGGCCGAGAGAGGTTGTCACTGGGGTATCTTAACAAAGATTGGGTAGACAAGAGCATAGGGAACAAATTTCTAAGAATACAACTTACAGAGTATCTAATTGGAAATACTGGCCAAGAGTTGGGCCAAAGAATAATTTAATCTCAACTACGGATAATAGTCTTCATACTATTAATGATTAATACATTCTATACAATGTGAAAAAGTGCATGAGGAATTGATCTGTGCAGTAAAAAGCTTACTGGGCTGACAGCTGATAATCAATCCTATGTGAATTTTTACAAATGCTTTGGGGCAAATTGGATGAAAAGAAAAAATGTCAGAAATTTACAAGTCCTCAATGATAATAAGATTGATTAAAGTATAAATAACGATTTTATCAGCCAAAAGACCCCAGCAGATTCTCGTGAAACCCCACAAATTGGGGCAACACTATTACTAATACTAACTAGGCATATAGCGCCAAGTTTGGAAGTTAAATTTCCCTGACTCTGCGGGTAAACCAGGGGAGTCCATCAAAGGTTTCTCCCCCAGTTACAACTAGTTCAAAGCTAGCACCAAAGCGGGGACCATCCCCTTTTATAGGCTTGGTGGGAGACCCCAGGGTGCAATAAACTTTCACTAAAAGGGATTGACTGAAATTTAACTAATTGTTACCCCATGGGTACATATTACCAAAGTTTAGTTCCTCATCAGTTGTTCAGCCATTGTAAAGCGAGTTTTCCGAGCTTAAATAGGCTTTAATCCCATATTACTTAATTAAGAAATTCCTAAGCTATCCAAACGTCAAGCCTTGAAGTTTCAAATACTATTATTGATTTATTAAGTAGATACTCTTTTTTACCCCCGCATGGTGTATAATAAAATTACATAAAAACTAAAACCTCTTTAGGATTTATTTATTTTAGTTTTTCATATAGCTGGTGAGACAAGAACCTCACTTATATTGTTGGATTTAAGGCAATAAACACCAACGAGCCTTTTTCCAGCCATAAATCCAACAATTGGTGCTCATTACAGAGGAGCTTATACACAACAAAAAACCACAAAAAACGATGGAAATATACCCTCAGCTAGCCTCCATTGAACTCCAGCTAGCTAGTGCTTTGTCTCGCCTTAAACGGCTCAAGCAGCACTTACTACAACGCCCTGTTATAAGAAATCCCCCTCTGAGAGACAAGTTCATACCTGGTGAGGGCAGTGTTGCCTCCTTCCTTTATGTTTATGAATCTGCGATGGAACGAGCCACTGACTAGCAAAAAATCCAGTACATTCTTCCTTGCATAAATTGAATAGCTCAAGAAAGAATGGTTCCTACCATGGTAAACCTCAGCACTTGGGCAGAGGTTAAGCAAGCGCTGCTTGACGAATTTAGTTCTAAACAAAGTTTTCAGTGACAAAAACAGGGCGTATTGTGTCTTAGTTTGCAAGAGGGAATATTGATCACCTCTTTTGTTAAGCGCTTCTATAATAAAGCTCAAACTTTTTTCCTTGCCCAAATGCTCCCTCTTGATGACGCAATTGTGGCTTTCTTGGCTGGCTTGGCATCTCATCCCTCCTTGGCGATGCATCTCTCTTCTGTAAAGCTTTTTAAAAACCTTATGGGATAACAAGGAGGCTTTATTAGCGGTTGCAGATATCTATAAGATTGACCCTACACCATAATTTTTAATTCAAGCATCTACGCCAACCAATTCAGAATCTACTACGGCTGTTTTCCTCTGGAAACCTGCTTCTGTGGAGTTGCCATCACAAAATACTTCTTTTCATAAAGATAGCCAGATGGTAATGGCTGTGATGGGCAGTGCTCCCCTTCGTCTTCAGTTCAAAATACTCAGTTGGTGAAGGCAGTCATCCCTTTGCCTTTCCCATCATCTTCTTTAGAGCGGCCATCCCAAGTGGTTTCAAAGCCTGCTCTTCAGCCTAAAGCCCTTTCTCAGGTCCCAATTGCTCCCCCTAACAATGCGTTAGATGACCATGTCACAAAGGCTAAACTACCTGTTTTTCAGAAGCACCAGCCACTGAACGACCCAAAGAAGTTTAAGTTAAAGCTTCCACCTCTACAGTGTCATCCCCTCAACCTCTCATTCAGATAACTCTAGTCTGAAGCCTATCTCCTTAAGGCATCAAAAAGCCCCTGCTTTGAAGGTCAAAACTCGAGCTGTGACAATCCCAACGCCTCCTCCAAAACTTTATAAAGTGGATGAGCAACCCCCAGGACTTATCATCCTATTAGGGATGTCCTGAACCTACTCCACCTTCTATGGGCTCCCTAACCTGCATTGATAGCCCCTCTGATGATGGATCTAATGGGGTGATGAAGATGCTAGTCACTATGTTTTAGGAGCCCCAGGTGAAGTGGAAGTACCTGATTGATTGACCTGGAGAGAGTGAATTGAGCTAAGATCCCTCGTCAAACTTATCTTTGACAAGTGATAAGGGGTCTTAAGATTATTAACACTGCTAGCGACGTGGATCAGTTCATTGCTACGCTTCTATGATCTATCAAGAGTGTGCTTACCTTGCGGACTATCCAGGATAAATACCATGAAACTGCAAAATGTCTCACCTCCACTTTTTCATCTAAAAGAGGTCTTGGCTCTTCCCCCACCTTGGGCGGTAAATTAATTAAAGTGGAGGTTGTCATAAATGAAGTGCGGGTTAAAGCTATCCTTGACACTGGGTCCCTGGTAAATGTTGTGTCAACCAAGCTCATTAAGAAAATTAAGATGGTCCCTGACCTTGACTACACTCAAGAGTTTAGAACTGCGGGACAAAACAACACTCACGACATTATAGCCTACTCTTCTCTGCCCATTCTTTTTGGGAAGCTTCTCTTGTTGGCTCCAGCAATGGCTTTAACCAATGACACCTACGATTTACTCATTGGAACCCAATTTAAGCTCAGATATGAAGGTGTTATTAATTTGAAGCAGGGATATCTCTCCCCGCTTAACTATGAGGTTCCTCTGATTTTGTCTAATAATGAGCTCAATAAAAATGATCATGTTTACACAGTTGAGTATCCCTCCTCCGCTTTATCCCTGCGTCACACCACGGCAGGCAGGCATACAGAACTGTTGCCTCACTCAGTGTACGACCTGGAGGGTATCCCTTTATATGCTTCTGAAGAGGTGGTCATTAAGGATGGGAAACAAAGTGTATTTGACATGAATATTATCATGAACATCCCACATAACTGCCTACTGAACTTCATTAGCATAAATGGAGTTAGTCCTTTAGAGCCCAGAGTTTTGCCAGGCGTGTTAGATTCTGCCTATTATCGGCCTATTAATCTTTTGATAGGGAATCTCACCAAGAAGGATATGGTGGTAATGCATCATGAGATTGGAAGAGGCCTGCTGATACCCGTTGAGGACATCAAGCAAGTCCACTGTATTGGGTCTATGGTAGATATGGACTTACCCGCCGACCAATCCTTATGTACCCTACCTTCTGTTCATATCTTGATGAACTGACCCTCAGCTGATGTGGATAAAGTCCAAACCTTACTTAAAGCCTACAGCGTCATTTTCTCCAAATTCAACAATGACTATGGGCACATGAAGGGGTGGATGCATACTATTGACGTTGAGGATGCTAATCCCCATTCACTCTAAGCCCTATAAAAAATCAAAAGTTTTGGAGCTACAGATGCAGACGGAGCTCAAACAGCTACTGGATGCTGAATTTCTGGTGCCGTCACAAAGCCCTTGGTCATCCTCACTTTTATTAATAAAGAAGAAAAATGGAGGTCATTGGGAAGTGATGGACTACCACAAATTAAACAACCTCTCCAAGAAGGATAGTTACCCTATCCCTCGCATTGATGATGCTCTGGCCCAACTCTCTGGGTCCAAGTTCTTTTCAGCCATGAACCTGGCTAGCAGTTATTGGCAGATGAACCATTCTCCACAAGACCAGGAGAAATGTGCTCTTTATTTGCAGTGAGGGTCTTGCAACCCACCTGAATACCGCAAGGGTTCTGCAACGCGTCCAACACTTTCCAGCGAGCAATGGATCATATCTTGCAAGATATGAAATAAAGCTGCGCCATCGTCTATCTTGATGATATCACAGTTATATATAAGACTTTCAAGTAACACCTCACACATCCAAAGGAGGAGTTTCAACACTTGCGGGCATCTAATATCAAACTAAAGCCCTCTAAATGCACATTTATCCAGAGAAGCTGGATTTCCTTGGACACGCTATCTCACAAGATTGGATACAACTGCTTAAAGATAAAGTTGGAGCAATATCTAAGATGCCTGCGCCCAAAGCCCTTCACGACATCCAGGTGTTCTTGGGCATGATGGGTACTAACATCAATTTATCCTAAATTTTCCCAGCTCAGTGAGTCCCTCGTACTCCTCCTGGCTAAGAATACCCCTTTCCATTGGGGTGCTGAACAAAAGGCCGCCTTTGAGACTTTGAAGGAGCTATTGAAAAATCCAATACTCCGTCGCCTTGACTACTGCAAAACCTTCGTGTTATTCACAGATGCTTCTGACTACACTATTGGAGCTATATTGTCTCAATTGGATGAGCACGGAGTCAATCATACCATGTCTTACTTTAGCAAAATGCTTTCAAAAGCTGAGCGTAATTACAGAGTCACTGAGAAGGAGTGCTTGGCTGTCCTGATCGCTGTCAAACACAACCGCCATTCCTATATTTAACTCCCTTTAAAGTAATCACAGATCACGCCTCTCTAAAGCGGTTGCAGAATATGAAGGACCCACGAGGAAGTTGGCTCGCTGGGCTCTGAAGCTCCAGCATTATGGTATGACTATTGAGCATCAGGCGGGAACATGCCACATGAATGCAGATGAGTTAACACGGCTGCATGTTCTTCACTTAGACAATAGTGAAGCTGAGAGGCTACATGATCTCCTCATGACTCCAGATGCATGAACTGGTGAAGATGAACCTGTACAAAAAAATGCCAGTTCGACACTCCTGCAACACCAAGGTGGAAAATGGGAAGATATATAAGAAGGTAGGAGTAAATTGGTTGCCCTATCTTCAGCAGTCAGAGTGAGTACTGTCATCTTTGAGTCTCACACTATCATGGGGCATGGCGGTTTACGCAAAACATATGAGAGGGTGATAGAGCAGTAATACTGGAAGGGCAACCTGGAAACCATAACTGAAGTCTTAATGAATGCCTGACCTGTAAGAAAAAATTTAGCTTCAAGGCCCAATATCAGTATCAATCTACAACGCCTCAACAACCCTTCCACACCATAAGTTTGATGTGATAGGTCCTCTCCCTCAGACCATAGATGGCAATCGCTGTATCTTAGTTGGTATTGATCATTTTACTAAATGGGTTAAAGCTGTAGCTCTCCCCGCTCAGACTGCTAAAGCCACGGCCAACTCCTTACACCAATACATTTTCACCCAGCATGGATGTCCCCGGGTCCTCCTATGTGATAATGGGAAAAAGTTTACCTCCTGAGTTGTGAAGCTCCTTGCCATCTCCATGGGAGCGAAAACTCTTCTCAGCCCCTTATAACCCGTCCGCAAATAGTGCTGTAGAATGAGTTAACGGAACCCTGGTCTCCATACTCCGCAAAATGGCCAATTAAGACCCTCTCCACTGGTATCTTTATTTACCCAGTGCCCTCATGGCCTACCAAAATAGTTACCATTGCATCCTAAAGATGTCCCTTTTCTGGGTGTTGTATGGCTGAGAACCTTGGGTACCAGCTCAATTAGTAAAAGATAATTTCACTAACAGAACTGACTCAGAGAAAGCCATGAAAAGTTGGCCCAACACAACATCCAACTACAAGCGGAATCTATGACTAACTTGGCCAAGATGGTCAAAAAATAAGGTGAAGCAGCTAATGAGCTCCATGTCCCTCTCCTTTTCTTCCAAGTAAATGACTTGGTATATGATTAACACAACAGCATCACTCCTAGAAGTGAAAAGTTTGGTTCAATCTGGGAAGGGCCATTCAGTAACATACAAGTGAGGGGATGAATACTATATTAAATCCCTCACTTCTGGAGTCACCATCGATCGGGTACATGGCCACTTCCTACGGCCTTATTCTCTCCCCAACATTCTTGAGTGGGGTGATGTCAGACAATTCCCTCCAGGCACAAAATAAGAATGTTTTGGGCAAAATCAGCCAAGAAGAGAATGTTAGACATTTACAAGTCCTCAATGATAATAAGATTGATTAAAATATAAATAACGATTTTATCAGCCAAAAGACCCTGGCTGATTCTCAGTGGAACCCCGAGAATTGGGGCAACACTATTACTAGTACTAACCAGTCAAATAGCGCCAAGTTTGAAAGTCAAAGTTCACTGACTCTGCGGGTAAACCTGGGGAGTCCACCAAAGATTTCTCTCCCAGTCACAACTAGTTCAAAGCCAGCACCAAAGCGGGGACCACCCCCTTTTATAAGCTTGGTGGGGGTCCCCCAGGGTGCAATAAACTTCACTAAAGGGAATGACTGAAATTTAATAAATTGTTACCCCATGGGTACATATTGCCAAAGTTTAACTCCCCATCAGTTGTTCAGCCATTTTAAAGCGAGTTTTCCGAGCTTTGATAGGCTATAATCCCATAACACTTAATTCAAAATTCCCAAGCTACTCAAACGTTGAGCCTCGATGTTTTAGTTACTAATATCGATTTATTGAGCAGATACTCTCTTTCACCCCCGCATGTGTATAGTAAAATTACATAAAAACTAAACCCCTTTAGGATTATTTATCATAGTTATTTTCATATAGCTGGTGCGATAAGCCCCCCACTTATTTTGTTAGATTCAATGCAATAAGCACCAGCAAGCCTCTTTCCAGCCACAAATCCAACACAATTCACACAATTCTCTGGTCACGTTGCGTTCTCAAGCCTTTATGGTTTAAGGACAGATAGTTGACCAATCAAGGTTGGTTATCTCACTTCAAAACTTCCTGTCACGTGGGACATAAAAATCTTGATAATAGCTGCCTATCAACTTCTCTTTACCTGCACAACATCCAATCTAATGCTCTCTAATGAGAGTCATCCCAGAACAAGCTATTCATTGGGGCTCCTTTCAGTTTTCTCTTACTTTTTATATTCTTTTACAGTTGAACCTTACAAGTATACTCCCAGGGCATTTCCTTCCTCCAGTCAATATCATCCACGGAATTTAAAAAAGTGCTAAAAAAGGAGGAAGAGTAAGAGGAAGAATATGAGTTAGAAAGAATGGATGAGCATTATGTGTTGAGGAGTTTGAAGATGCAGATGTCACAAAAGAACCATTGGTAGAAGTGGAAATCCAAATAGATCATAAGGAACCTGTCATATATCCATATTATATTCCCCCAGTGGATCAGATTGAAGCTGAGCGCCAGAGGAACTCAGTTTATGAGAATCTATAAGAGGTGAAGCCCTTATCTGATCCATAAAATCCAGAGGCAGATTCTTTATTACATACGTGGGCAGCAGTTATGCCCTCCCAGTTTGTACCTAGAGCCAAACGGAGCCAGAATTTTTATGTGGTTAAACAACCGGAAAATATGTTTGTTCCCTCACTAAATTAAACAGGTTTGACCGCGCTTACTTAATATTACCTGTTTATATTATAGTTGGGGGGTGGGAAGTCACGTTAAATGCCATGGTGAACACCATTGAAACAAGGGATTACATTGACCTGAAGGTTGTTCAGGCTTTGGATCTTCCAGTTACTACAGGGGCTCCTGTGTTGGGTGCCTCCCGCATCCCTATAGTCACACTGACACTCTCTAAGCCTCTCAAGTTCAGGGCATATGAATATGAGTTTGTTTCTCACTTCTCAGCTATACCAGATTTGTTTAGTTCATGATCCTGGCATTGGTTGGTTGCACCACCTATATTTAAGCATTGACATAGGACTTATACGCTGGAGTTCACCATACATATATACTCTGTGTAAATTTTTTTAACTACCAACTTTTTGTCACAGAAGCAATGGTGGCAACAGTGGAGTATTACGTCTTAGAAGCTGTACCTGACCTTCCCACTATGTCGCAGACTTTGTAACTTTACAACTGTGTTAATATTGAAAATAATAATTGTCACCTCAACCATTCTGAGTTTGATCTGAACTTCCAGTTGACAGCGGATCTCATTAAAATCAACTGTTTTTTGTATCATACATGTCTCAAGAAGATCAAGACCTCAAAGTTTGGCTTGATGACATGGTAGCTAAGGGGTGGATGATTAAAAAAATCTACCCTGTATGACCTCCAGTGGGTTTGCCCAGAAACCAGATGGTACACTGAGGCCCTGTCTGCAATATGGGTTTAAGACTTGGGGACCAACCCATGCGATTTAATTGGGAGGTATTACCATTTTATACTAGTAATGAAAAAAGCTAGCAGCTGTTCATCTCATCACCCTGGATGATTTAGCCCCTGTGTTAGATGAGTGGTGGTCGAAGGCGTATCCCTTGAAGATACGTCGTTTTACTCCATGCCAACCAACCATGAGCTGGTGCAGAAAATCCAAGTTGTGCGTGTGTGGGGGGAAGTGGCGGTTGCCAGGGGCCACTGCCATCAGAGTGTTGACAGAGATTTTCCTCCTAAAAGGTTGTCCTCAGAGGTTCAAGTTCTGTCAGTATAATTAAATTGGAATCTGGAGAAAATAAATTGAGTAAATCAGTTTTAGGCGTGGAATTTCCTAACTTCCATGCCCCCTCATCACCATTAATTGCAAGCCTGTCCCTGATAAGTGCGGGTGCAATAAACCCCCTCCTGACATAATGGGACCAGCCATATGTGGCCTGACAATGGGCGCACCCAGTCATCTTACAGACGAAGTGATGCCAATCTGCTAAGTGAAATTGCGTAGGGAGGGAAAAGTTGGTGGTAAAATTTAAGCATAAGTTGGCTGCCCAGCCATTATCTATCCAGTGTCATAAAAATTTTAGGGGTAATGATATGACGTAATCAAATGTTTATTCACAGTGGTGAATGCAATCATTCAGTTCCCTGATTTATTTTTTTGCTTGTAAGGCAGCAAACCTGCTGGTTTGGGGGAGAACCCCCTGTACCTCGATTGTGAGGTATTCTTGTTATGCACCAAAAGGTGGCCAAGAAGGCAGCCGTCCTTCTCATAACCCAGGGCAACTTAGTCCATGTGGTGGACGAGAGGTGAGTGACAAAGTACCCCTCAATGTTGCCCCTTCCCCCTATCTGACCATGCAAGAGTTGCTCCAGCGGATCAGAGGTGTGTTGAAGTGGTGGCAGCGAGAGGATGTCATCAGGGAGGAAGTGGTGAGCTTCTAACCCCAGAGACAATTTCAGGTTCCACAAAAGAGGCTGAAAGAGTTAAAGATCTACCCCAGCAACAATTTTGGGTTTCGCTGAAAAGGTGAATAATTAAGATAAATTGGGAGGTTTAATACAGTGGGGTTGAAGGTAATAAATCCCTTTGACATGCAATGGGACCATTTTTATGTGAAAGACCTTGAGCCCAACCAGCAGCCATGAATGAAGTGCACTGACCCACCAAGAGATGTTATGGTGGGAAGAAAAATTTGGCAGCAAATTTTGAGCTTGATTAGATGGCCAGTGAAAGGCCGATTCATCATTGAATTAATTGTTAAATCTTGTTTTGCCAAAATCAGTTGGGATTACAATACCTTTTTTTTAGTACTAGATGGTGGGATTACAATACCTTCGTTCATGCATTTTCAATTGTTCCCAAAGCTCCATAGTAATTGAGACGACCGTCCATCACTGGTACAGTTGTCAATTTATTCTCAAATCTTTGTTTACAATAAACAAACCCTCTCTCCAGTTAAAATCTTCAGTTATAAATTTTTTCTTTTCCGTCACTGAAGCTTTCATAACCATGTTTCCCAGGTTGTGCAACGACTGGGCCCTAGTGGCCATTGTTATAAAGCTTCTGACTCCCTTAATTGAATGGGGATACCAGCAAATGGCCTATGAGAGACATACCAGCTTGTGGACGCCCTATGGCCTCATGATGTTCCATTATTTTTAATTAATATTTCTCCCCATTGGGTGAGGTTCTATGGCCTTGCTTCACGCTCCCTAACTAGTGGTACCCCTCATGTATCCTGTACTCTATGTGGCTTCCAAAGATTTACTTGCGGCGAAATCTGTTAACCACCTCAATGGCTACTGTTATGCTATTGTTTGGGATGGGTGTGATACTGATCGTCAGCCACCACTCCCTGTTTGCTTCTCTCCCCGCCCACTACCAAGTCATCTGGATGGCAATGTCCCCTGCATCCTGGGTTACTTTATGGGCGCTCACACACCCCAACTTGTAAGTCCTGGAAGCCATCCCATGCTCCTGGATAGAGAAAAGTATCCCTTTAGGACAAAAAGGGGTTTAAGGCCCAAGTGGACTCCCTATCATAGTTGAGCGACTTGACACACGTTGTAGATGAGTGCTGGGTGACTGTGCTACCCCCAGGGATATCATGTTCCCACCTATTCCCCCTCCTCTACCCTGTTAGGGTGAATAGAGGGTGTTTGCAAAGAGGTTGTACAAGCCAGGGGCTATGGGAAAGCCCCTGGGACTCCCCACTCCCCTGGCAATTTTTGCCAAAATTTAGGAGAAATAGCTTGTGATGACCTCAAAGCCTTATCTGCAAATTCTGGGCTGGTGGAGCCAGTTGGGGCTGCTAAGATGGAGAGTGATTTGGGCTCTGATTTACACATAGGACAATCAGCCAGCGAGCCAGTGAAATCCTCCCAACCCTCCGGTACAAATCTGGGTAGGTTGTGATGCAGGGCTAGCCCAACTTGGGCTGTCAGGCCCTGGGTCAGGATGGCCGACCTGGCTTGGACTAAAAAATTAGGAAAATTAAAAAGTTTTTTTTTTAGTTTTGCCAGGGTATTGAAAAATCCAGACCACCTCTCCTCCATCCAATCAATTCCCACTCACAAATTCCAAGGGGCCAATCCTTTGATGCCCCTACCCAATGCTGCTACCAATTCTTAAGGCAACAGCTCTGTCCAAGAGCTATTGTCAGTTCATTTTCTTATCACTTCATGCTTTGAGAAAAATAAACCTCAACATCCTCATCCAGCTTGTTGCAGCCTCATCCACTCTCCTTTTTACATAGAATTTGTCAATCAATATAATGGCGCGCACTGTTGCCCATATCCTCCTCCTGATGCTTGTTGATTGGATTATCTGGTTAATTAACCCCACCACCCAGCAGCTCATCAAAAATCTTTATAAACCAGTTTGCTTTGGACAATGCATCTTCTTCATCTGCCACTATTACACGCCATTTGCCATGAATCAAGCTGTCCTCTCCGCCGCTGGTCCCCTGGAAGTTGCTCTCTGGGTTGGCAGTGCCAGAGCGTCCCTGTTCCATCATCTGCGGTTTCAGGACCTCTACCCAACATTCCCATGGTAGTTATCTCAATTTCCCAAAGGCCTATAGCACCCTATTTAGGGAGAGCTCGTCCCTGACACTCTGCGTGGGCCCCCTTTACTCTCTGCTCCTGATGATCATGCGACAGACCTTGAACTGCCCTCTGTTGACCCACGACCCTACATCTTTAAACCTGAAGGCCAGCAACTGCTCAACACTTAGAAGCTGTCATTCTCACTGCCTCCTCCGCCCTTGAGGGTTGCCCCCGAAAGACTTGTGGTTGCCCCATCACAACCATTTAATTTGCTTTGGGGGGCTTTGGTACGTTGCTGAACTTTTGCTTTCCTCACGTTCAACTAGAACACCGCTCCTCCAAGTCGTTTGGACCGCTGTGCCCATAGCATTCTGGGCTCTTCACTGGGTATTCACACACCCTGATTGTAAGCCCAGTCTAATCTTTATTAGCTGAGGCCATGACACAACTGGCAGGCTAGTCTTAGTTTAAATTTTCATTTTCGCGACACAATTGAACAACCTTGAGTCCACCATTTCCACTCTTCTTTTTCAAGTTGGTGATGGAGCAGTCTTGATTTACCATATAAACTTATAATCAGTGCTCAGCCTAGTGCTGTTAGTGTGGTCAATTTGTGCATTTAATCGCTGTTCCCATGGGGTGGTGAGAGTACTTGTAAGCCTTAGGAAAATCCACTGTACCTCAATCGCAAGGCATTCCTGTTTCTAACAAAAAGGGGCTAAGAAGGCGGCTGTCCCACTCATTACCTAGGGTGAATAGCCTATGTGGTGGACGAGAGGTGGGTGATGGCATGCCCCTTAAGGTTGCCCCTTTCCCTTTATCTGACCACGCAAGAACTACTTCAGCAGATTAGGGGGATGTGCATGGAGGTGGTGGTGGAAAAATGATTCCAGTCAAAGGGCAATAACAAGCACATGTACCCAGCGACAACCTTAAGTTCTGCTGAAGAGGCAAAAAATCTAAAGTCGTTTGGGGGTCCAACTTCAGTGACAATTTTGGGTTCCACCAAGAAGGCGAAAATTATTGACAAATTGAGGGGTTTGACTCCAGTGGAAACGAGAGGATAAATTCCTTTATATCCAATGAGACTGGGCCCCCATGGCCTGGCCATGGGCGCTACTAGTCACCCGCCGTATGAAGTGTTGCTGAGCCAAGAAAATTGCAGTAGGAGGAACAATTTTGCTGTGAATTGTTGAGTGGGAATCAGATGGCCAGCGGAAGGTCAATTCCAGCATCAAGTTAGCTGTGAGATCTCGTTCTGCTGAAATATTAATTAGGATTGTAATCCCTTCAATCATGCGTCATCAATTATTCCCAATCTCCTAGGCCTTAAGCCAACCGCCCCTCATTGGTACAGTTGTCAGTCAATTCTCGATTTTTTGCTTGCAATAAACAAAACTGATTCAGTAAATTTTTCAGTTAATCAATTTTTTCTGTTCTTGTTGCTGCTGCTATCCAGAACTATGTTCCCAGGGTTGTGCAACTACTAAAACTAGTGGCAATTATAATGACACTGCACCCCTTTTATTGAATGGGGTTACTAAGCAAGTGGATTTTTGGGATATCCCCGCTGGTGGACTCCCTCTGGCGTTGAGACGTCCCATTGTTATTATATATAGCATCTTTCCCTGTTGGGTGAGGTTTCATGATCTCACCACTTGTCCCCCACCCAGTGGTTCATTAGCGCATCCCAGACCCTCTGTGATTCTGGAAAAGTTGTCTGAACTGAAATCTGCTGCCACCCCGGCAGCCACAGTCTGGTTGTTGGTCAGGATGTTGGCTATGGTGGTTGCTAGTCGTCACTCCCTATTTTCTCCTCTTCCCGCCCAATATCAAGTCATTTGGATGGAGTTGTCCCCAGCATTATGGGTTGCTTTCTGGGTGCTCATGCACCCCAACTGGCAGGCCAGTCTCAACCTCATTTGCCATTTCTTTGATTACTTGAGAGACCACCATACCAGTGAGGGACAGTTGCCTTAGGGCTAGAGGCTTGAGGAATAGGCGAGGACACATGAACAAAGGGATTGCAATCCCAACCAATTTTTGGCATAATGAAATGTTACATCTAAATTGACTCCAAATCAACCTTCCACTGGCTATTCAACTCTTGCTCGAAATTTTGCAACTAAATTTTCCCTCCCATCACTATTTTGCTTGGCTCAGCGATGCCACATTCAGAGGGCAACTGGTAGCGCCCATGGCCAGGCCACAGGGGCTTGGTCCCATTGTGTATTGAAGGAATTTATCACCCTTGATCCGACTGGAGTCAAACCCCTTGATTTTTCTATATTTTTTGCCTCCTCAGTGGAACCTGAAATTGTCACTGGAGTTGGACCAAATCAGTTAAGATTTTTCGCCTCTTTGGTTGTCCCTAAAGTTGTCGTTGGGGATACATGATTGCCATTGCTCTTCAACTAGCATCCTTTTCCACTGCTGCATCCATGCACAGCCCACTAATCCGATGGAGCAGTTTTTGCGTAGTCAGATGGGTGAGAAAGGGGGCAACCTTAATGGGGTACGCCATCATCACCTCTCATCCACCACATGGGCTAAAATCGCCCTGGGTGATGAGAGGGACAGCTGCCTTCTTTGAGCCCTTTTTGGTGCGAAATGTGAATGCCTCATGACCAAGGCACAGGGGGTGCAACCCAGATTTACAGTAGCCCACGTTTTTATATGAAGTTGGTCACTTATCAATTTACTATTAATTGAATCCTAATCCTCAACAACGCACCTCTCATCCCTTGCATTACAAACCACGGACGCTTTGTCTTTGATTGGCTAATTACCTCCTATTTTAATTCAACATCATTATGTTAATTTTGTCCCTGATTGATGTAAAAATATTAGTAATAGGGCCCTTATAATTACTATAGCCAGCCACCAAAAATTTATTACATCTGGAGTTTTTAATTACTAAGGTGTATTGATCTTATGCTTGAAATGCCCCAATCACTATTCACTCAAATCCTGGCATAAGTTGGATAATACCTGATAGTTTACTAATCTTGAGGCTGCATAGTAACCATGAAATGCACAAATTAGAACTATGGTAGAGCGAGCATATCTGAATGAGATTGCCATCTGTAAGGGAGTCTTTTTTCCTAAGTAGATAGTTTTAGTCTAAAATTGAGTTGAGATAGTAAGCCTCTGAGCAACTGGCAGTACCAGATACTAAGGTGTGCTCCTGTATTTAATTATAAAAACCTATCTTGTTGTAATAAGGTCTATTGTTGTTAAGCTTTTCCAGATTGCTGTCTTTATACAGTATTTGGTGTTGTGTTTTGACCTGAGCATCTGTTATATGACGCCTAAGTGCTGAATTCAATAGTGACTCACTATGGGTGGCACAATTGCTTCCCTGCGACAATTCAACTTTTTAGCTAATTAAGCGTCTTTCTAATGCTACCTCAGCACAATTTATGGACTCTAAAAGCGGCTGCTCTAAAGGTCCAGCATAAAATTCAGTCCACTTACTCATTTAATAATAAGAAATAAAGAGGCTTCCAGTCTCAGGATTGGGCGGTTTATTACCTTATGATCCACAAGTTTTTGCTCTTACAGCCAATTTGGAGGATCTTCAACTCCGCCTTGATGGCTTTGGGCAGAACTTGAGTAATCTGATTTGCTCTCTTGTTGATCCTGACAATGAGATTAGCTCATTGAAAGTTTTAGTTCATTTACACAATCAGGAAATTAAAGAGTTAAACACTCCTTATCACTGTCAAACATAATCTTGAACTGGTTGAACGACAGTTTATTTTTGGAACGCTGCCATTTATCTGTGTTGATTAATCAGATCTATCTGAGTTCACCTCTCTCTGTGCTAAAATTCAGTTAAATTGGTATTGATAAATATTATGGCTGCCAATGAGGCTTCAGTGCAATTTTAACCTGGCTGGGCCAGCAGTTCAACAGTGTTTCATGTTGCTCCTCACTCTTTTAGACCTTAAGTTCAGTCTATTTATTGAAGCTGCCATGCACTTGTGTGTTGGGGTATCAGACTTCATTTAATCCAATTAAATTCCTAAATTTGATAAACCGGAATTGTACATAAATTTAATGCTTTATTTGAACAGAGTATGGTAGTTGCCCTCAAGGCTACTAAGTGTCCGTGTTGATAATTCCTTCGACTCTATAAGTCAGTATTTGTTGCTCAGATTACAAGAACATGGCAGGTGTTACCATAATGCCCTTGCCCTAATTGTGAAAGAATTTTGCAGAGTGGAATAAATGACAACGTGGAAAACGTTGTCAATCAATTTTCTTTCTATAAGGATGATTCCATTGCAGCTTCTGCTAAGTAGTTTTATTATGAAGCTCAAGTTTCATATGGAGCTAAGGTGATGAATAATTTTGATGCTTGAATCAACCTGTGTCGCGCCTATAAGCCCAACAAAAAATCTATAAGGTTCTAATCCCTATTTTGAATGAGGATAATGATATCAGCAATATGGTAAATTATCTCCACAAGTGCGCTACCACTTTTTAGCTTAACCCAAATCATTGTGAGCTCAGAGACCATTCTGAAAAGTTCATATCTCCAAAGATTGAATTAGCTCAGCCTTATGGCCATCGCCCTCCTAGTCCTGATATTACTCAGGTTACTTTTTACCTTTGTAAAACCTGGGCATTATGCCAATAGTTCCCTAGTTTGGGTTTAAACCCAATGCTCATCCTGTGATTCTAGGTGTCAGGATTCCTACTAGGATCAGGGATTTATATATGTCAGATGAAGAGTTAAACCCAACATGATAAAATAGATGAGACTACTATTGGGGACAATCCCCAACCAATTTTAATACCTCTAAATATTGAGAATCAACATTAACTAATACAATCAAATTACAATCTCCTGAAACCCCCTAATATTGGGGTTTAAAACTGATCTATGCTGCGATATAATCTGTTTGACATATGTGACCAGCATACTGCTGAATCCCTGATTGGTAATAAGTATAGATCTTATCTAGTAACACTTGGTGTTGGGATTTTTGCCCATATTCCCAGCTTACTAGATTAGCAGGGGTCGCTAGGTGATAATTTCCCATAGTGAAGTAAATTTGATATCAGTTGACCCTGTTTTTGGAGTAACAGTTTCAGGGGATTTTAGGTAATTTTCCTGGGTCAGATCCGTTGGGATTGATCTAAGTAATGCTTAAGATCTCGTCAGGCAAAGTTGCCAACGAAATAGGGACATCTGATAGTTAATCATCAATCAACTATCAGTGTACCAATTAGGATTGGCCAGGTTTTATCACCGACTGATTGGGAATTTAAGATTCAAGTTGCAATGCAAGTGATGCCGCCTGCAACTAGCAAATCAATCCGTTGGTTTGCAACCTGTCTTAATGGTTTACAAGTCCCATTGCATAAGCAGATCGCTTGCCAAATATGATTAGTTCACCAGGATCAATAGGAAAATGTTAGGGACACGTTTTCTGACTCTTTCCATTTTAGGTCTCAAGGATTTCTAATGATGAAATACTAGCCAGAATGGGGAAGACCATTGCTGATGAGACAATGATGGGTAATTTAACAGCAACGGCTGCCGTTTCATCAATGAGGTGTCATCCAAAGGTTGGGTGCCAAAATCCTAATATAAATTTCCCTAAAAATTCACTTAGTAAAAAGACTAATTACCAGATTAGTCAAAATACTACTTACTAGAGGATTACTATAATATGTTTTAAAAAGAATCCATTTTGAGATCTGTTCTTTCTCAAGGAAATTATTGCTGTGTGCTCTAATTGGGAGACTCTTTAGGATAAAGAGTAATGATCTGAGTGTAATCCAGAGAAGAGAAGCTAAGCTGAATCAGGGATTGCTGCTGACTGTGTGTCACCAGAGAGACTGTAAATGAGGATCTGAGCGTGGATCAAGTTAAGCAGTATAAGGGAACAAATCCCCATTGAAAGCATCTTAAGTATATCAAGGGGAATACTGGTCAAGCGTTGGAATAAATACTAGTACTTTATTTAACTATGGATAATAGCCCATACTATTATCAGATGAATACAACTTACTATCAGACAACGCGGAGAATTGCACAACACTAAACCCGTGCAGTTATTTTATTTAGGGGTTATCAGCTGAGAATATTAAAGAAACCCTATAAATTATAACACATATGATTTACCAAAAAAAGTCCCTGATCTCCCATATAATGATGTTTATAAACAAAACTACTCTCTTTTTGCCATTATTTTTTGGCCAACCTTTATTCATTTAGGGAAGACAACATAGTTAGGATTAAACACTCTCTTTCCACTTGGCATAACTTTCCGAGAAAAATTACACAAATTTATAAAACAAATCAAATTTTCATGTAGTAGTTTCATTCTGATGTCCTTGGATTCTCCGCTGGCTGTTCCAGCGTGGGGCAGTGGCGATACTCCCCCACCATTTTCCGTCTGGCAGGAAAACGCACTAGGACTGGTTCACCCAGTCATTCAAAACCTATGGGCCAATTCGTTCTGCCCAAAGATCTAGACGCCCACCTTGCTTGTACTCAAGCAGTACCATGCTGCCCCCTAGTGCTCCCCTGGAGCAACATGTGCTACAGCCTAAGGGTCTAATATGGGAAACTATTCCCATACCATAACCAAGCCATCATTGAAATGGCACAGGTGGTGATGACACCCGCCAGCTTCATCAATTTCTGCCCCTACAAGGGGTATTTCGACCTCAGCTTCACCTGCAAAGCTGACGCTGCCACTGCAGCAAATGTGCCCCTAGTATTACAGGGCACCCCTCTCCCCACAACTCAGACTCGGCTCCCAGCAGACACCACTTTGGTGGTCCAGTTTGCTGACCTGCCCAACCACCTCCCCCTGAAGTGCTCCACCAGGAGCTGATGGACAGTTTGGCAGCCTATGGATCCAACCCCATCTTACAATTTGTGGTCCCAAATGGGGCCACATGACTTTCTGGGCCTCAGGCATATGCCATGATAAGCCCTGAATTTAATAAAATTGCGATGGAAATTCTGCCACACACCATTATTCCCTCAGCACCCGACCATCCATTTTGGGCCCATTTTGAGGGTGGGCGGATGATCTGTACATCATGTTTTGAGTTAGACCACTTGAAATGCAAGTGCCCCTTCTCAACCACTTCAGGTGGATCAGATGACTCATCCGCCAATCTCCAATCTGCTGCCCACACTGTACAATTTCAAGCATGGGGAACAATCCTACCTCCTCCACCCCCAAAGCCTGTTGCTGCAGCTGCACCTGCAGCCACAAATCAGCCTCCTCCTCACCCCAATGTCATAAATAATCCTTCCAATCAAGCATTGGATTAGATCCCAGTTTGATCCCATGCTTTTTCAAATGATTTTGAACAAACCTTAACCGTATGCTGATTCCCCAATCCAATTCAACCAAAACCCATGGAAATTATTGGCTGAAATTGATGAATCAGGTAAGTTCATTGAAGAGCCATCTCTGCAAATTGAGCGGTTCATTAGTGCAGAATGGGACGCCAAATACCCCCCTCAACTTTATACCCCACAGCCAAATGCCAAATTATTTCGCAGTGATCACCAGCTTGCATTCAAAGCAGCTGCAACACCAGATTGTCATCCCCTGCGTAAAGCTGTTGCTAAATCAGTAGTAATACTCAAGGAGGAATTCCACCTCCTGTTATCCCCGCAACCTTAATTCCAAAAAGCAAAATATCAGTGAACAAGTATCATAAAAACGCAAAGGATGCTATCCAGAACGTGGCAACTATAGCACGGAATCCAAAAGCAAAAATAACCTGAACCAACATTGCCACGTTTGTTCAACTCCCAGATGCCCAAATTAAAGCTGAAAAAGCTTCAAACAAATATCTCAGTGCCATCTACCTCGCTGGAAATTTCCATGAAATTCCAATTATTAGAGATATTGAACCACATACTGCAGATGCCCCAACGCCATAATTGATGGCCGTGACATGCCCTCTACTATGGGAGGAAGAAGCTGCTGCTGAAGAGGCTGCTGGAGATGAGCCCCCCAACCCCCTCCCCTTCTGACATGGAGGAATAAGCAGCTTCCGCTACCCACCTGATTGGTCAGTTTTTGAAGCGTTTCACTTAATCCGCTCATTAGGGCGTTTTGTTTGAACCAAGTAGTTACATTTTTTTAGTATATTTTTAGTTTTGGTAATGTCCATCCCCTGGTTGGCTTGCCTCAAATAAGTACAAACATAGTTAGAATTAACCACTCAAGGAACTTTTCCCTGAGTGAAGAATTTTTGACAAGGAAATTAAACTTTATAGTCCATCACCAAGGAACTTTGGGTCTCTTGGCCTTAAAAATAAAGGACAAGTAATTTACAACCCCTTTGTCCTGACAAAACTGGTGCTCCCTGCCTGGTATACCCTAAGTTCATGGTGTAACTATTATTACAATGAACAATAATGATTCAGCGTCAGATCCCTCTTTGGATCCTGAACACCTTAAACTCTTGGCAAATTTACCCGCTGTAGTACGTGGGTTGGAGCAAAGAATGCTCACCATTAAGCAACACCAACTCAAACTTTGAGATGCAACTACTAAGCTAAAAACTGAATTTGGCAGTTGACTCCACCTGTCACCATAAAATTGGCTCTTTGTGACATCTATGATCAGGTAGACAATAATTGAAGATATTAATGACTTATAAAGCCAAATGGACGCTCTCCATACTCAAGAATATTCCAGCGATAGCAGTTAATCTTTCTGGGAAAACGTACCCTGATATCAGTTCAAGTTGTTCAGCCTTTAACCCTTCCCAATGGCACATTCAAACCGTCGTTCAAATAGAAGTACGCTCCAAGAGAATGGGGCAACTTCTATTTTCTATTTTGTTATGAAAGTGCTATGGAAGAAGACACAGACACCCAACGTCAAAAACACCTAAACTATTGTCTTAGTCACATGGCTCAAGACTTTATAGTACCTTATCTAATGCATTTCCATACTTGCAATGAGGCCAAGATTGCCTTGCTTCAAAATTTGAGAGCGACTAACTTTATCTAACAAAAACAAACCTTTATAAGGATAAGCCTTAATTGGGGAGAGACCATTAATAAGTTCACCCACCATTTTACCTTGAGGCTCAAATGTTGGTTGCAGGGAATCATCTTATGTTGGATGATGTTATCACTCCCTCATTTCCAGCATTTAAAAATGCCTAATATTTTACTATATATTAAAGTGTGAAGTCTAACCTGAAGTCCTTCCTATATATCAATGAAACCATTCTGGAGATTTCTGATGAACTACACAAACCCACTGGGACCCCTCAGTTTAACAGTAATAAGGTACGGCTCCATATGTTAGCAGTTATACCCCCAATTCGTCTCCCCAAGATTATTCTGCACTTTTTGCAAGAGAAGTAACCATACTGTAAACATTTGTCACATTTGTCAAAATAAAATGTTAAAAGATAGTCAGTATAGGGAAGAAGGCTACAATGCTGATGACAATCAAGTTCCTTAGGACCCTTGTACTAGCTATAGTTTTAAGCCCAGTACCTCAGGATGTTTTGTGTTTGCTGCGCTGGCATAAATTGCCATACTTCTTTTTATCCAAAGAAATGAAAATTTTCATCTGTCTTATTTTTATATTGGACAGTTACCCAAACAAAGTTTAGAGATAAGTTCCTCTATGGAAAGCCAAGCGTTGGTAGATAAAACCTAAAAGCATTGAGCATCTATTTGCTTGGCCAAGGAAAAATCTTACTTGCTTTGCTTTATATCCTCAACAAAAGTTTACTAGCTGTTTATTTACTTTTCGGCTCTTTGGTGGTTTGAATAAAGGTTTTCATTCAAAAGGTTAAAGTCCTGGCAATAACCAATATCAGTTCCTTTGGTAATGTTTTATCCTACCGACTTATTAAGAGAATAAATTAGCTCTAGACCTGATTACAAAGCTGAATATGGAGCGGCAGGTAATCAGTCAACTAAGGCGATTGAAGCATATTCTTCCATACTTCTCCAATTCAGAAGACTTTTAATTATTGTCCCTGATATTGCATTAGAAAACAATATTTATGAGTTACTTATTGAAGTCCAATTGATGCAGGGTTTAACTTCAATATCAACCATAAAGAAAAGTGCCTTTCCTATTAAGGTATCAAATCCTGCTAAGAGTTGAAATTCTGGTCAAATGTAAAGGAGCCCCAAAAAGTGAACCTGCCTCCTTCGTTATCCAACCTCCATTTGTAAAGTTAAATATCAAGTTTATGAGAAAAACTAAGTTATCCTCTGAGGCTGTAGACGCTGAAGATGTGATCCCTCTGTATGCCCATCTACAATGCCCTCTGTCTCATAAGTTATTGTGGATATGGGAATCAAATGTTTCACCCCTCCCAATCAAGTTTTGGAACTAAGTGAAACCAAAATCCTTCATTTAAAGAAGCGTTGACTTGCCATGTGATTTTGGATCCTGCCTATGGGAAATCTATCCCTACCTTATTAGGAAATTTAAAAAGTCGAACTCTTCAAGTCCCTCAGTATGACCCTATCACTTATGTAACACTATGTCCCATTGAACATATTGCCAACGTGAGTTGCTTCATCTCCTTACATTATTTAAAGTTTGAACCCTTACCCACAATAGCTCTGGTCAAAAGTAGAGTTGGAGACAATCTCACCCCTAATGAACACCAGTACGTTGAAGACCTCCTTGAGGCGTATTGCAATATCTTCTCCATGGGGCCAGGTGACTATTAAAATGTCAGGGGTAATTCACCAAATTTAAACTGAGGCTCACCCTCCATTTAAATCTCAGCCGTAAAGAAAATTAAAGTCAAGGAAGCTCAAGTGGCCCTAGAGTTACAGCAGCTGTTGGAAGCAGGGTTACTTGTGCCTTCTAAAAGCCTGTGGGCTTCCCCACTCTTATTAATCCAGAAGAAGGATAGTGTTCACCATGTTTTCATGGATTATCGCTGACTCAATTCTATTACATGAAAGGTTAGCTATCTATTGCCACGTATAGATGATTCCTTTCAATTAATGGAGGGATCCCACTATTTTATTGGCTATAGATCTCGCCAGTGGGTACTGAAAAATTGACTTGCTGCCTGAAGATTGTGAGAAATGCGCCCTCATTTAAAGCTAAGGACTATTTGAACCCACTCAAATGCCGCAGGGGTTATGTAACTCCCTCACCACCTTCCAACGTGCCATGGATGGACTTTTAAGCAAATTAAAACGCTCCTGTGTGACATCTCTTTCTGCTAAGCATCACTTTTCAAAAATCAATTCAGCCTTGAAATTTAGCTCCCCTAAAGAGATTTACGAAAACTATTAGCAAATATGGCGGGAAACCCCGCAAAAGAACCCGCAGGCTATGCCAAACGAGCCAGCACCACCCCAAACGAAGCAACCCTCGGTTACCCACCTCAGGGTCAACCAGAATCACCCACTCTCAAGCAGAAGCCATGAAAGCAGGCACCACCCCCCAACCTGGAGCTACTCCAACTAGCGCCAGTTCACCTGATCGCACTTCTGCAAACTGCACGCCTAACAGCTCTGTGTGCGCTGCCTCCCTCCAACCCGCTGGGCCCCCTCCAACCAAAGAGCCCATCACTCACGCTGTTTTAATGGCGTCTGCTCAGTCGAATGCAACTCAGCCCATCCAGGCATTCACCTCCCCCATTGTGTCAGCTAATTCAGCCCCATCTATTATTGCTGACGCCGTGTTTCTGGCTCCCTCCATGAGGGGCGATACCCAGCTACCTGGCCCCCAAATCCTCAGATGTAAGGTTGGATTAGCCGCTCATTCTGGTTCACTAAGCACCAAATTGAGACAATCTACTCTTCCCAATGAGGATTCAAATGGTTCGGATTTTGGAACTTCACACCAGTTCCAATCTCACCCGTCCCATTTAAACCCCGTAATTGGCACTTCTCAAGTCGGCACTTTATTGCAATATGCTGAAAACAACCAATTCACCAATCAGCCAATGAGTTTTGCACATGAAATCACAGCAAATACTTGGGCTGAATTTACCCAAATAGATTGGGATGGTGATGAAACATCGCCCTCCTCCCAATTGGCTGGAGTTAATTTCAATCTGGATGGGACTCCCCAATTTAGTGAGGCCCAACAATCACCTGGCCCCCAAACCCTCGGATGTAAGGTTGGATTAGCCGCACATTCTGGTTCACTAAGCACCAAATTGGGACAATCTACTCTTCCCAATGAGGATTCAAATGGTTCAGATTTTGGAACTTCACACCAGTTCCAATCTCACCCGTCCCATTTAAACCCCGTAATTGGCACTTCTCAAGTCGGCACTTTATCTCAATATGCTGAAAACGACCAATTCACCAATCAGCCAATGAGTTTTGCCCACGAAATCACAGCAAATACTCGGGCTGAATTTACCCAAATAGATTGGGATGGTGATGAAACATCTTTCTCCTCCCAACTGGCTGGAGTTAATTCCAATCTGGATGGGCCTCCCCAATATAGCGAGGCCCAAAAATCCGCCTTTCAATTTAATATAACGCCAGCAACTGCTGTAACATTCCAGCAACAAGGGAACTCTGCAAACTTGTCCAAACCACCAGCTCACACTCAACCCGCAATTGCAGCCCAAAGCAAACACAAACGTACCAAAGGAGCCACTGGGGCGTGGCAAAAACCTCCGGCACCAATGCTACCAAAAGCTGATCCCCGTGAAGTGGCGTTTATTGCTGATGTTAAGAAGAAATGGGCCGAAACTAGAGCGCAAAAAGCTCTACCTCGCTCAACCCTCTCCCACGCAATTCGCCTTTATTATGGGCATAACCCTGTTGAATTCTATACAAAGGATTACTTCTCATACTTTGCAGCGATTGCGGAGACATTCCCAATTAACACCACCATCCATGAATCAGTGGAGGGCCACTACATCGATGTGGGCTTCACTGAAGCTGCCCTTGCTGACCATGCTGCCACCCTCCAGGTCATTCTTCCACGCGGATCTCTTCGCATCTCCCGCACACGCTCTCACCTGGAGAAAATTTCATGGGTTACTTTTTCCAACCTACCAACGACTGTTGATCCTGAGTCTCTTAAACTGGCACTCCATCGTGGTTTAATGGAGTTTGGGTCTGTTCTTTCAGTGGACTTTAGCGTCCCCTCTTACTATGCTCCCACTCAAAGAGCTCGCACTGCTAGGGCGTCAGTCATCCCCTCCCCCACTGTATCCCGCAACATTTAGGTTATTCCTCGTGTGGCGGTAGTTGGGGCATGCCCTGAGATCTTTTTTGTCGACCCTGATCAGGCGCGCCCCCGGTGTTCATGGTGTAACGCCCTTGGACACTTGTATAGTGGCTGCACAGCTCGAAAACAAGCCCTCTTAGCCACCACCCAGGGGCCTAAACCAGGCCAAAAACGATCCCACGTGGCTGCAGCAGCAATTCCACAACCCACACAATGGGTTCCCGTTCAAGACCTGTCCCCTGAGGCCTTACGCCTAGCAGTTGAAACAGCTAACCCCACTATTGGTGTGGGATACCTTCGCGCTCATGCCCCCCTTCCAATGGGCACCCCCACCAATCTCCACCAGCGATTTATCGCATCAACCCTCAGCTCCCAATGGAGCTATGCCCACCAGCATGGACTGGCAACCCGCGGCTTGCAGTAGAAGTGCCACCTCAAAGAGTCCTACCCCAACCCCACAGTCCATTTCGCGCGGATCCTTTGAAGTGTTGGAGGAAGTGAATATGGACTCAGACTCATCAAATGGGGACATCGCGGAGGTCACCATTGAGCACCCTCAGGTCCTTCCCCTGCAACAAAGCGGGGGCAGCATCTTAGGCTGGCTTACTGGGTCCTCCGCCCCCCACCCTCTCCTTCCCCTCAGAACCCTCGACGCTCCTCACGGATTACAGCTAATAGTCAAGCTAAAGGACTCAAAACTAGCCGCCTCACAGCAGCAGGTTTAAGCGCTGGCAACCCTTCAGGACATGGAGGGGAACAGCTATGAGTCCCCATGGCAGCACCCTGGCCCTGCAATCCATCAACGCAAATGGGTTTTGGGACTTTAAGCGGAGAGCCCGCCTCCTCCAAAACTTCAGGTCAGCAAAAATTGACATCGCTGCTGTCCAGGAGCCCCATATCCTCCCCACGAACAATCTGCATGGAATGAACAGTTTGGAGGCAACTCCTTCTGGATAGACCATGCCGCCCTTATTGTTTTGAATCCCCGGGTTAAAACCCATTCTTTTTCACAATATCTAGGTGGCCGCCTAATACTGGCCAAACTCACCACTCCTGACTTCTCCTTCTTCGCCACAAGCATCTACCTGCCTAATGCAGGTCAGGAGCAAAATCGGCTCTTGGAAGAGCTCCTCCAACTCAATCTCCCACGGAATACAGTCCTCTTAGGAGATTTCAACACAACCATAAGTCGCGTCCGTGACTCTTACCCCCTGCAGCAAAGGAACGCCCTGGATCAAGTCGCCTCCAGGATTTCCTTCGCCTGAGCGGCTTTATAGATGCGCTTCCACCCTCCGCGTCTGGCCTAGGTTGCATGACTAGGATCCAGTATGATGGAGGAGCTTTCCAGTCAGCGTCACGCATAGATATGGCACTGATTGGCCCCCTGCTAATTGGCCGCGTCTCCTCTCCCATTTCTCGTGACAACCATCTGAGTGATCACAGGTCACTCACCGTTGTCCTCACCACCACACTTAGACCGTCGCGTAGGTTCTGGCCTAGGGTTGCCCCAGCTCTTCTCAACAACCCCTTCACTAAGGAGAAGCTGTCTATGACCATCCGGGAGACTCTCACCTCCCCCACCCCATCTGCTTGACCACAAGGCTAGATGGGCGGTGACCAAGGAGGGCATCACCCGCGTTGCTTACAACTGTGCCAAAGCCCAGATGACTGCAGCTCGCGCCAGATTCAAAAGGGCGGAAGCCAGAATCAGACATCTAGAGCGAAACTGCCAGCCTTTGCCCTCTCCCAGATAGTTGGAAGACTGGGAAGCGGCGCAGGAAGCACTCCGCTTGGAGCTCACACTGCAGGAAGAACGGGTAGCAAACTTTACAACATCTCGTTACTATGCTCAATGGGAACGCCCCACCCGCTTCTTCTTTCAGAGACAGAAAGCCCAGTCAACAGCGCAGGATATTACTGCACTGAAGATTGGCACTACAACCACTTCAGATAAGGAGGAAATCACGCAGGAACTACACCGCTTCTACTCCAGCCTCTTCCATGCCACCCAGGTGGACCCATCGGACATCCAAGACTTCCTGTGGCGGGCTCCAGAGCCGCCCATTGACCCACGGGCTGATGAGGCTCTACTGGCGCCTATTTCCATCCAGGAGGTGATGGAAAACTCTTCTGAAATCCCCACGGCTTAGAGCCCCAGGCCCAGACGGAATACCCTTTGAGGTGTACCTTCTGGAACCTGCAGTGATAGCCAGAACCCTCCGCGACCTCTTCGATGCACTCTTGGTGAATGGCGAGGTCCTCCCCGACTCCAGAGGCTCAATCACGACCCTCATTCACAAGAAGTCAGACCGTGAGAACCTGGCGAACTGGCGCCCCATAGCGTTGATCGACACAGACCACAAGCTCTTCACGAAGCTTCTGGCCAACCGCATCACCAAATGGGTGTCACCTCGCCTCTCCCCATCTCAGCACGGTTTTATTCCGGGGAGGTCGTTATGGGACAACTATAATGACCTTCACGTGACTTTGACTGCTAACTCTCGTAAGGTGAATGGCTTTGTGGCTCTCCTGGATATGGGGAAAGCATATGATCGGGTAGCCTGGAAGTATATTGATGCTTCCCTGGCCCGCTTCCATCTCCCACCCGCAGCTAGGCGCTGGATATCAGCGCTCTATGACCAGCTCCAACCAGAGTCCTGGCGCCAATGGGTTTTACAGTGGCAGTACCAGTTGGACAAGGTCTCCGGCAAGGGGACCCCCTGAGCCCTATCCTTTTTAACATCACCCTTGACCCCCTCTTGGCCTCCTTACAGGACAAGCTAACAGGGATTCTGGTCCCAGGTAAAGCCCCCACACGCACCATGGAATTTGCAGATGACACTTCCATTGCATTTGGCTGCCCTGGGGATGTTGCCCTCGCTGCTGTGACCATTGAGAGGTACACCAAGGCGTCCAACGCCATGGTCAACACCTCCAAGACAACAGTTGTACAGGTCGGCTCCCCCACCTTCCCCCCACCATTTGGTATTGAACCTGAGCGCGGTACCTTCCGTCACCTGGGCGTTCTCACCAACCAACAAGGAGTTGCGCTAAAAGACAATGAGGACTTGCTCCTTGCAGCAGTTAACTCCAGGATTGCCAGCTGGAACCGGCGGCACATCGCCCCCCAGGGTCGAGCTCTGATGGCCAATGTGTTCCTCCTCTCCAAAGTCTGGTTCCTAGCGCACGTCTGCCCATTCACAGATGCCTTTTATACGCGGCTCAATGTACTCCTCCGCTGTTGGATCTGGGGCTCAAACCATCCACCAATGGCCCTCTCAACCATTTCCCGACCCTGCAATGAAGGGGGCCTAGGGCTTCTGGACACGCGATCCCACACCACCACAATCTTCCTGAAGTTCCTATGGCCGATTGTCTGCTGGGACGCGACCCCCATGCCCCAATGGGCGCCCGCCCTCCGCCAGTCAGTGTCAGCAGCTCTGGGTCTTCCTAGAGCATCTCTGACCTCATTAGGGGAGTGGCTCACAGACCACCCAGGCCATCGCCTAAAACCAACCTCATCCCCCTACTGGAACCAGGCTCTTCTTGCCCTGAAACGAGTAGGCGCGCGGATCCACCATGCCTTCCCATACAGAAGGGAAGGCCCTGGCCTCAGCCCCCGTCGCCATGCAATTGTGCACAATGGACAAGTTGTCACAACTCGCCTCAACCCCCAAGATCGTCCTCCCATCCGCCCAAGACTCCTTGAGCTCCTCCCTCCCTCCGTGAGATTTGACCTTAAGGAATTGTGGAAGGATGTCTATCACCCCATCCTGTCAGCAAAGGTGTCCAACACCTTATGGAGGGTACTCCACTGTTCATACAGGACAGGGGACCGGACTGGCCCTACCTTCCAGCACTGAAGCTGCCCCCGCTGTGTGGAGCCTATTGACTCCCACCTCCATCGTTTTTTCACCTGTCCAGGTGTCGCCGCATTTTGGCCAAAGGCCCGCGAGCTCCTCCATGCTCAGCCCTGGTCTTGACACCCTGTGCAAGACCTCATGTTTGAGCAGACACTGCCTGGTTGCCACCGACCCCTCCGTGTCCTCGCCTATGCCACAGCCATCTGGACCATCCACAACTCCTTCCTTCGTGCTGCCTTTGACCAGCAGGTGTGGACCCTTCCACACATGATCACCCACTTTCAGGTACACTTTGAGATGGCCCTGAAGGTCTGCACTATGTCGCCAACCCTCCACCACTCAGTTGTCACTGCAGCACGGCTCTGGCGCGCAAACCCCCTCCCTTTCTCGATGCCTCCTCCCTCCCCTTCCCTCGCCTCAGGCTCTTAGGAGCCCAGGCGTAATTCAATAAACATCGATGAATCCCCCCTTGGGTTGGGACCATCTAGTACTAAAAAAAACGCTCCTGTGTGCTAGTTTATCTTATAAATATTACCATTTTTTCAAGAACCTTCATCAATACATAGCCCATTTAAGACAAGTATTTCAGCAATTATGACAAGATTTGTCAAAAAAAAGCTGTTAAAATGCTCCTTCTTCCAGAGCAAAATGGGATTTTTGGTCCATAAGGTAGGTAAAGACAGAACAACCCAATGCACAACAAGTTCCTGGCCATTTCTAAGATGTTCCCTTAAATCCCTACGTGATGTACAGGTTTTTTGAAGATAGTGGTATACTAATGCCAGTTTATTCCACATTTTGCTGACACCTCCGAGCCTCTAGTATATTTATTAAAGAAGGGTATACCCTTCCTTGAAGAAAAGAGCAACAACTGGCCTTTGACCAATTACGCATAGACTTCTCCCAAATCCTCAGTACTTATACACCATAATTTGATAAACCCTTTCTACTTTTTACTGATGTTAGCGATATAGCTATCAAAGCTATATTATCTCAGCATGATGAAAACTTAGTGAACCATCACATCACCTACTATAGTAAAACCTTATCCAAAGCTGAACGCAACTATAGCATTACAGAACGAAACTTTTGGAGATACTTCTGGCTACTAAGCATTTCTAACCCTATTTATATGAAATCATTTTTACTTTAATTACTGATTATGATTCCTTGCGATGGCTACAACAAATAAAAGACCCTGATGGGAGGTTAGCCTGATTGGCGTTAAAACTTTAAAATGACGATTTTTCCATTATTCATTAACCAAGGCCCTTCCACTAAAATGTGAATTGCTTATCCATGTTCACCATATTAACTCTAACTGACCTGAGGAGGATCAACTCTAAGCCCTAGTAACTCAATTGCATTTATGGGAAAATAAATAAGACCCTCAAAGAGAATTAACCAAAACTTGGCAAATCTCCAAGTTAAAAATGACAAACTGTACAAACTAGTATCTCAAAAATGGTTGCCCAATATAACTTTCAGCTTTAACTGCCATCATATTGGAGGGACATCTGCAAGTTGGCCACGAGGAATTCAAACTTACCAATGGCTCAATACTCATTGTTACTGGGAAGGAATTCTTGTCTTGATTCAAGATGTATTAGAGTCCTGACTACTATGTAAAAATCAAGCTGGACCTAATCTCTGACCTCAACATTCAGTGGTTCCACCCTGTGAGCCCTTCCATACTATTAGTATTGATGTTGTAGGACCCCTCCCTCAAGCCTCTAATGATCATCAGTTCCTCCTCCTAGCTTAGATCATTTAACTAAGTGGATCAAAGCTATGTCTCTACCCTCTGCTTTGGTAAAAGATACCGTCACGTTTTTATGTAATTGTACTATCATCCAGCATGGGTGCCCTAACATAATTCTCTCTGATAACAGTCAAAATTTCCGATTGTCACTGGTGAATAAATTTAGCCAAACTGATGGGATCCACTCAGGTATTTCCACACCTTACCATTTTGCAACCACTGGAATGGTAGAGCGGGCGAATGGTACTCTAACTTCAAACCTCTGGAAAATGGCCACAACTGACCCACTTTATTGGTCTCAATATTTTCCTAGTGCAATTCTGGCCTATAGAATAAGCTATCATCGCATTATCAAGATGTCTCCTTTCAGGCAATGTACGGAAAAAACTCCAGTTGCCCTCCAAAATGAAGCTATGTAAGATCAGAATTCTCCCAAAGCTCTTGAAGTTATCATGCGAAGCATTGTCAATGAGATTATCTGGCTTTTGCTCCAGCTTCTGAGAACTTATTGTATACCACTAATAGAAAAAACAATCAATTTAATAACAAGCATGAACCTCTGCACAACTTCCAACTGGGTGACCTGGTCCAATCTACCACCATTGGCCTGAAGGCTGTGATAACAAATCGAAAATAACTGGTTGGGGCCCTACGAAGTTATGTACATATGGGGTAATGAACGCTTAATTGTAGAGGTTGCTCAGGGCACCATAGTAAATTTTATACACAGTTGATTTCTCCAGCTGTTTCCCTACTGCGCTAAGATCTAGAGGGGGGCGTTGTCAGGATTCCTACCCAAATCAGGGATTCTTTTGTGTCAGATGTTTGGAATCAAACCCAATTTGATTAATTAGATGAAACTACTATTGGGGACAATCCCCAACTAATTTTTTTCCTCTCAATATTAGGGATCAACCCCAACTGATGAAATAAAATATTAATCGCCTGAAACCCACTAATATTGGGGCTAAACCTGATCTGTGTGGCGATAGAATCCTGTTTGACATTTGTGACTAGCATGTTGCAGAATACCTGATCAGTAATATGTATAGACCTTACTAGGAACGCTTGGTGATTTACCAAATAACTCCCTGATCTCCCATATAATGATGTTTCTAAGCAAATAAAGACTAATTTCATTTTGCCATAATTTTTTGGCCTACCTCTATTCATTTAGGGATAAAAGCATAGTCATGATTTACCACTTAATAAACTTTACCCTGAGTGAAGACTTTTTGACCAAGTAAAGTAAACTTCATAATCCAGCACTCAAAAAGTTCAGGTCTCCTGCCTAAAAACTAAAGGACAAGTGGTTTACAACCCCTTTTTCCTGAAACCTGGAAAGAAAGAAGAATTGGGAAAAGAGCAGGTGTAGTTGAGACTTGAATTTCTTACTCTAAACCCTTCTAAAAATCCCAAGCAAGACAAAATCACTAGAACTGCATTTCCATTAAGCCCTCATCCAACGATGATGCCCCACATTTGGCTTTGCACTAAGTAATTATGGAAGATGTTTTAGATTAAACTAGTTCATTACATGAATTCAAAGACAAGTTAGTGCCACTAGCAGTAGGGAAGTCATATGTAACAGCTAGTACAGCACGAGCTTATAAAACCTCAGGTGATTTACAAGTTATATGGAGTCCAGGCGGTCATAACTAGTGGCACTTTAAAATAAATAAGCCTGCTGTTATGTGCCAATCTACAATCTTATTTTTGTCAAGTGGATGCCCTGCATGTTAACACAGTCAATTAAGATGATGTTTATGCTGCTTAATGCACATACATTGATATTACTGTTCATAAACTCAAAAAAAGCTAACGTGGACAATGGGACACCAATTAATATTATGTCCACAAAATTTGTGAAAGAAATTTGGTCTAACGCCGGATAATGGCCAGTGAAAAAGCTACAGTACCACGAGGCCCCAGATGATCACATCATTAGGTGCATATAGTGTGCTGCCGCTGAGGTTTTTAACTAGTTTTATTAGCTCCAGCTATAGTATTAAAAATCAAGGTTATGACTTTCCCGTTTGAACCTCTTTTATGAGGCTTATGAAATAAAGACTGATTTAGAAGAAGACAATTTGAAGATACTTGTACAACATCTTCCGCTCTGCTATAATTAGAAACCTGAGGGCTCTGCGCCTCATAAACAGGAGATTGTTATCCTTGCATATAAAGGATGACAAAGTGCCAATAGGTACCAACAATTTTGTGACTGAACTCAGCAATTGCCTACTTAAGTTATGGAAACTAAGGGCATTCCTCTGAGGGCTAACTGTTATCTAACCATTCTGGCAGGCCATCAACTTATCATGTGGACAGAAAGTAACCTAAAAAATTACCCGAGGAATACAGCAAAAATATTGCACAATTTTGTCTCTCTAATCTCAAACTGGTCAACGCTTGGGATTAACCTTCCTAAACATGTTGACATTAGGGTATTACTAGCCAACTTATAACCACAAACTATTCAAGTAAAGCGACAACAGATAGTTGCTTTTTTACATTTTCATCCCGTTGATGAAGTAGAACATATTTATGACTTTTGGTGCCTTTAAAGGAACTGGTCCTGACTGGCAAGACTGATAGCTCTGTTTGTGATTTGGCACCACGGAAAAGCCTGTTAGGGTTGACAGAGGAGGAGAAGGACCAAGATTTGGCCCTTTCTGATAAATATAGTCTATTTTTTGCAAAAAAATTGATATAGGTTATGAAAACAGTGTGTTGTATAACATTAATACTAGAAATCATCCGCTCATTTGCCTTCGTTTTATTAGGTGCTCAAAGGTGGCATATGAATTAATTAATGCTGAAATTAACCAGCTAGTTCAACACAGGATTTGGGTGCCCCCAAGAATCTATGAGCCTCCCTAGTATTGATAACAAAAAGAAGGATGGTTCTAACCATGTAGTAATAGATTATTAGAAAACAACAATATTACCAAATAAGATTCTTATTCTTTTCCATGGATTGATCATGTGCTCGACCGCTTGGGTAGCCCTCAACATTTCTCAGCCATGGATTTAATTTCTGGCTACTGGAAGATTGAGCTTCCTACTGAGGAGCAGGAAAAATGTGCAATGATAATTGTCCAAGGTCTGTATCAACCCACTCAGATGCCACAGGGGCTGTGCAACGCCCTCAAGACCTTTCTGTGCTATGAAAAGAATATTGGGTGTTTTAAAGATCTTCTGTGTCCCAGTTTTTTTTCAACAATATAAACGTTTTTCTAGAACTTTTATTGAACATTTACAGCACTTGAATCAGTTTTCCTCCAGCTAACCAAGGCGGATCTTAAATTTAATCTGCGTAGTGTGTCTTCTTATAAAAACAACTCATATCTGGGGGTTTTCATCAACAAACAAGGCCTACAGCCCCAAATGGTGAAGTAGAAGCCATTGAATGGATGACATGGCCAAGTGATAAGCGTAACATCCAAAAGTAAATTGAGATGATCAGTTACTACTGTTAATTTATAAAAATTTAAGTAAAATAGGTGAGCATTTATTTCACCTTATCAAAAATGGAGTACATTTGAGTGACTGGATGACTGTCAGCTGCCCTTTGACAAAGTTAAGACTGTGCCACACCCTAGCGCTAATACATAAGTACCTAACTTTAATAAGCAGTTTATCATTCAGATGAACGCACCATTCTCTGCCATATGGGGTGATGTTATCCCAGATTGATTCTAAGGGAGAAAAACCCCTTTTCTTATTGCAGCCAGATGCTGGATAAACATGAACGGGATTATACCATTACCAAAAAAGAGTGTTTAGTAATTTATGCTTTATAAACCTTTTAGGATTAAATCCACGGCACACATTCTACTGTGGTAACTGAACACCCCTATCTGCAATGGTTAAAAAATCTTAAAGAACCTGAAGGACGTCTGGCCTACTGGGCTCTGAAATTATAAGTTTACGGCTTCAAACTTCAAAACTGGCCCAGCGTTAAGTACCAAAAAGCGGATGGACTCTCATAATTGCCTACCGTAGCCTTACTGGCTGATAAAGATGATGAATTGTTAAATAAAATGGTAACTCAGCAATATGATATCAACCTGAAGAGGTTCAAAGAAAGTTGGAAAAGATGTGGCATAATATTTTGCCCAGAAATAGTATACTTTATAAAATTAATGATGAATAATCCATCATGTTTCCCTGGCTCACTGAAAGGACTGACTTGATCATTGTGGCCACAAGGCAATGAGTCATGGGCAATTAAAGAAAATGCTTGAACAGTTGAGATCACATTACTATTGAGAGACAATGACTTTTCATATTTAAGAGATGCTCAGTTACTATAGAGAATGCCAAGCAGAAGCGCCTTATTGGAAGGCCATTTCATATCTATTAGACAAACCCAATTTTGCCTGGCACACCATTTCTATTGACATTGGGGGCCCTTGGCCAATACCAATGGTCAATCTTAGTATATTATCATGGCCATCGATTACCTTACTAAATAGCTTGAGGCCAAAGCAGTTAAACCTGGGCGCGGTGACCACTGGTAAGTTTATTTTATAGAATATAGTTTATTGCATGGCTGCCCCCAATTTTATTCTAACAGATAATGGGACTGAAATTTACGTCCCAGTTAGTCACTAAACATAATGAGTTGATGAGCATAAGAAGGGTATTGTCTACGCCCTATCACCCTGAGACCTGCGGCATGGTTAAACAGTTGAATGGTACTCTTGTGGTTAGTTCACTAAATAGTTACTGGCAAAGCGTTCATCTGGAAAGTCTTTTTGCCTTCTATCATGTTTGCCTATAATACTGCTTACAAGCCGGCTATGGGGCACTCACCATTTGAGTTATTATATGGTAGCATCAAAGTTCACCTCCACAACTAGACTTGTGAGTTAAAGAATAGAGAATGAGGTCCATCAATATCTTGAGAAGCTTACACGAACTTTAATCCAGCTACAAAGCTCTTCCTATTCCAACGCGCTGGCTCAGAAAAGCAAAGCTATAGTGCGCAATAGCAGGGATCACTGGAACTTACCTACTTTTGGAATAGAGGAATCATTCTGGTAAAATGATATTATGGCTTTGGAAGGACTATCAAGCTAGAGCACATTTGGAAAGGTCTCTTAAAGATTATATAGAGGTCATCTACAGATGCCTTCACTCTAAAGGATCTTACCAAGGGCTATATTATCAATTGAGTGCATGCTAAGTTTCTTAAGATGTACTATCAGCCCTCCATCTTTATACCCTTGGGCTCTCAGCAAGTTATCAGACCCCACTCATCTTTGTTACCTGATGTTTGGTCAATTAGGGAAAATGCAGTAATTGGTTTGACCCACCATCAGTTTATATTTTTATTTATATAATTTTATATTAGACTAATAATAAGATAAAGGATTTGATGTGTTCTTAGTACTCACTACAGCGCGCGGCCCACGTTTTTTAATCAAGCTGGTCACTTATTCATTTACTATCAATCGAATTCTAATCCCCACCAATGCACTTCTCCTTCCTTTACATTACAGACCTCTGACGCTTTAGCTTTGATTTCCTAATTACCTCTTATTATAATTCAGCATCAATAAGTTAGTTTGCCCCATGTTGGCGTAAAAAATAGGTATTAGGGTCCCCTATAATTACTATGGCCAGCTGCTGGTAATTCAAATTACATCCAGCGTATTTTGATTACTCTGGCGTATTTATCTTAAGTTAAAATTGCCCTAAGCCCCATATTACTCACTTTCCTGACCTAATTCGAATTAGCTGGTAGTTTACCAATCTAAGGCTGCTTAGCAACCATGAATTGCACCAATGAGAACTTTGATAGAGAGAGAACATCACAATGAGATTAGGCATCTTTAAGGAGTCTTCTTTCCTAAGTAGATAATTTTAGTCTACTATCAAGTAGATTGTGAGCATCTAAGAAAATGGTAGTACCAGATACTAAGGTGTGCTCCTGTATTTGATTAATAAAAATACTATCCTGATGCAATAAGATCTATAGTTGTTAAGTTTTCCAAGATTTCTGTCTTTATACAGTATCTGGTGTTGTGTGTTGACCTGAGCATCTGTTATACAACGCCTAAGCGCCAAATTCAGCATATGGGATAGGCTATAATACATATTTTCGCCATCATGTCATCAATGAAAAGTTCATAATGCTTGATCATCCTCAGCTGCTTAAAATCTAAAGAGCAGTTGATTTTTGATAAGGTCAACTGTCAGATAAAAGTTCTTACTAAATCTGAGTGGCTTGCTAGGCAATTATACCCTTCCGCATTGACACAATCTAAAAAGCATTCAAGGATCTTGGCATAGTTGGGAGATCAGGGACAATTTGGTAGCTGAATAGAAACCCATTAATGACATTACATTGCCTGTCAACAACAATTGGAGAAAAAGTTTATCTTCATGAGGGTTGAAGTTAAAGGCTAGCATGTTCCTTTACAAGCCATTGTTTACAAATTGATGGCGCCGCCAACCTATCCCCAAAATTACTGGGTATAACAGCTCTTGTTTTGCTGAAAACCTGGCCACAAAATCATAATTATGTGCCACGAAAGTAAGTGGTATCATTGGATAAAGTAACCACTGACACATGAAGCACCTAAAGTAGGAAAACCTATTGTGACTTCAAGGTCAAAAGCCTACACACCCTCAGTTCACTATAATTTATGGTAGCTCCAGTGTCCACTAGGACATTTATTACTACCTGCGGCGCCCAACATATATGTGGATGGTAAACATGAAATAGGCATGGCCAAATTTATCCAACTCATTGAGGGACCTAATATGTGTTCCTTTTTTCTTGACCACAGACTTTTACTTTGCGCTTCCTAATGCTACTTGAAAACTGAGAGGTAATTTATGCAGCTATTCATATGACAGGGAAACTGAATGGTATATGAAAGATCAGATTAAAGATAAACCTATAACATATCAAAATGCTCTGAATAAAAAGTGGCGTTTCTC
>JAKSZP010004505.1:0-58345 GCA_022478985.1 Massospora cicadina
CAATGCGTAGAGATCAAAAAGCTTATCGGGATCCAAATGTTACGTTTAGATCGAACCCATTAAGATAGCTAATAGTAAATATCGAAAACCAAATCGAGCGATTACGCCAAATATTCTATTTAACCAAGCTTCAACTCAAAGGGCTCCAGAATCACCCCCGATGGGTTCCGATCCATAAATCAACCAACGTAAAGTGGGTTCAATCAACTTTAAGATAATCGGGGGTAAACTTGATTAATCGGGTAAATCAATTACCATTAAACACCGGAAGTTTCATCAATCAAGCTAAACTGAATCACCCACCCAACAACCAGTCGCAGGCTCACCAAATTTGGTAAAATTATGCGCGTTTACACCCTTTTGCGCAATGCGATCCAATTATTAAATCACCCCTAACCATCCCTTGTATCTCGCAACATGATTGGTTATGTTTGAATAAATGGGAAGGTTAACCCCGAAACCTGGGGTAAGTTGGCGTGGGAACCTTGCAGCCCACCCTGGCCAAAATCGGCTGCCCTAAGGTTTTAGGGCAGGCGAAGGACGCAATCAACGCGACGTAAAGAACGCAACGAGTAAACTTAAATGGCACGTTTTATTCGAATTGGAATTTTATACACTCGAACCGAGGTCAACAACTACACAATCGGCTAGATCTAGAGGCTACTTGGTTGGTACAACGGGTGGCGGGCGCAAAGAGACATCGCTTGCATGGGCTTTCCCAAGCTGATGTCGGATGGCGAGACGCGGCTTGGGCTCAACTCGGGCAATCGGTGATACGTCAGAGACGGGGAGGGCGTGAGGGAGCCGGTCGGTGACGAAGCGGCGGTGCATTCGACGGCAGCGAGTTCCAGCGAAGGTAGCTCGTCCCGCTTCCTGCACGTCTCGCTGCAGTACAGATCCACGTCTGAGAAATCAATGTGGAGACCGCAAACCGTGCACCAGTTCGTATCCATCTTATTAGCGCACTCTCTCCACTCCACAGCTTTATATCCCCCCATCCAACACCCATCCAATCACAGGCCTTACCTTATACCCTGAGCTCTGATTGGTTTAGGATTGATCTATGAACCTCGGAATCCCAATTGTCCCGAAAATCCGGAAGTTTGCATAACGGTAACGCTTTACCTACCGTCATCCGCTAAGGTTTCAAGTTTCAACCAACCAGATCAGTTTACTAGAACCTTACACCATCATTGGATGTCGACATCATAAACCATTCCAACCATTGCTACCATGCGACCAACCTCAACGGCCTTCAATTCAACCTAATTACTAGGAGCCCACCCAACGTGAAAATTATGATGTCATCACCAGGATTCTCAACTTTTGTACCGCGTAATTGCATGACTCATTACGCCTCATCCCACCCAATTGAACTCCTTTAATAGCTTTTTGACGTTGGCCGTACCCCGCCTAATCAATTAAACTTAAAGGTTACGCCCTTGATGACTTTTAACCAAAAGTGGATCGACGCAACTTGGTTCGATCTAAATCTGCCCACCCCTCCCAAAACCGGATAACGAGCCATCAGCCGCTCAAACCTATTCCCATTAACTTGGATCGGCTTAAACAGAATAAAAAAATCAAAAGTGAAACAAATTGATTTCCCCCTATTTTTATCAAAATTTCAATTTGCTCAATACCCAACCTAAACCCTTCAAATTTTAAAGCACGCTCGCTACGCCACGCTTCAACCTTATGATGAATCGTTCATTATAACACACCGGTCGTTGGGTTGGGACCATCTAGTACTAAAAAAAAATAACACACCGGTCGCTCCAATTTTATCCAAACCGGTTAATCTTATAAGCTAGCGTTGGATCTTTGAGGCATTATTTAAAACTAGGTTACCGGCTTAAGTTTCGCCACGTGAATCTTTTAACATTTTAACTTAAGGTGATTTTAACATTAACTTAAGGTGATTGAGTTGGATGATCATTACTAGTACATTGGCCTACATCGCTTTGAACCTTCAACATTTTTTATTTATTCTTACCAAAGTTGGCCCAAACTAATCACCCCACAACGGTACTTGATCCTCACCGTTAGGTTCTTAACTGACCCTCAAATTTTTTTAAGCCTGGCCAAAATTTTTTGATCGAGTTTCGATTGGTCGATTGATTGGATTTTTTCGGTCAAGTTTCCATTGGTCGATTGATCGGTTCGAATGGACTTCGAATCGATGATGGCCAGATTCGGACCCGTACATTATCAAATTAACTCGCTTCGATAAATTCGGTTAATTATAATTAACCGACTTCGAATCTTCACCCGAGGGTAATATGATGAAATGGAAACCCATCAGGAACCGCACTTCTACCCAAAGGCCATGGCATGCTATAACTACATTAATTGCCTATTCCCACGTCCACCTCAGAACCCAACGCGCTCTGCAGGAAGCATTACAAACAATTTATATTCTTAGAACCCAAGGCATAAACCCCACCTTTAATCCATATTATCATTTTTAAGCTATTGATGATCCGAACCTAAACGAGAAAAGTAAACTATCATGTTCCACTGCGGTACATTTTTCCACTCTAGCTCAATTTGGAAAGTTTAACTCGTCAGCTTAAGGTTATGAGGCATTAATTTATACCGCCTAAAATTGAAGAATTACGCTTTACATCTACTGTGGAATATGAAACTGATATTAAACATCCATTAAAAAATAAAGGGAATTTAGGCACTTAAAATAAATGGTTAGATGAACCAATGTTAATGATTAACCCATCCACGTATTGAATTCATCCACCCCTTTGTAAACCAAGCAGTTTCACAAAAATGATGATTTCTACATTTCGAGAAGGTTCTCGCTGGTACGGAGGCTGGGAAATCCCTGATTTCAAGGCCAGCATGTAATTTCAGGCATCCTGGGTAATCTTTTAGATAGATTCCAGGGCAAGGGTTTTCTCAGATTAAACTGAAAGAACTCAAAAAAATATTTAAACCCCAAAAACATTTTATTGGGAGCTAGGGGTGAGTTTTTATACCTGCCACTTAAGCGAATTCAGAACCTAAATTACTAGAAGTGATGGAGAAATTAGGGTAAAAAGTTTAACCTTCAGTTTGATCAGCGTTATACCCAAGGTTGAAACCGTGCTTTGGATTTGTATTTTTCCGCACAGGTCGATTTGCTCAAAATTAAAAAGGTGCTGTATAAAGTTGGTAACCTTGGAAGCATACAATAAAACTGTATGTATTTTAAATAGGGTTTTATATAATCAATTGAAATACACCATAGGCTCCCGTTGTGCCAGTGGCTTTGGGGATTACAGGTAGTGGTGTTCTTCCAGTCGTGCTAGGCTTCAACAACTAATAAAATAAGTGATTCCCTTCAAAATGGCAATCCTTTCCTTATGAACCTACTAGACTCTTAGGTTCCTACTGGTGCCAGATACCTGGTAACTAAACTGCGCTTACAAATTGGCAATTTGTATAATTATTCTGGAAATACAGGGAAATTAAAGCCAGAAATGAGATACCACAGATTGCCATGGATAATAACAAACCTTAATAATGACAATTTTATGCTTCCATGGGGGTGTGGTAGGGATAAATAAAATAAGTGCTTTTAGTTTAAATGGCTTCTGGGCTAAAGAAAATTTATGATAAATAGAGCTTCAGAGGTTTGTGCTGACAGGATGGTGAGGAATCAATTGTAAATTTAATAATGATAAGCAGTGATGATTTCTAATAAGCATACTTTACTGCAGCAAATTAGTATGGAAGATCAGCATCAGAAGAAAAATGATTGGTATGAGCCTCAATTTTAGAAATTAGTTAGATATAAAATTAACTTAATAAATATTATTATTTATATGGTTGGTCAGACCAGATCTCAACATTTCCACCACTTGGACAAACATCAGAGGAACAAAATTTGAATGGGAGTCAATTCAATTATTTGAAAGTAGTGCTCATCAGGCCAGTACAGGAAGGATATTTCATAAGCAACCTGGCATATACCTAATATACAAATAACCATTAATTAAGTAATCAAGTCATAGATATTGATACCCAAGTTTTTCTAGGTCATATGAGGGCCTTATCAATTATGTTCCGTATTTCAGAGAGATATGTGATTGTTATTATAAAGCACAAGATCTCCTATAGCTATGTGAGTAGTGATAAAATCCTCTTGTTTCTTACTCAATTATAAGCTTTTTTTACGTCATAAATTGGTCATAAGGCGTAGGAGCTCAATTTCACTTTGGTGAGCACTGAACAGTTTCTGAGGAACTACCTGAGACACCAAGCAAAAAGGATTAAGATGACCACAAAGCTCTCTATACAACTAGGGCTCAACCATTTGAGTAGGAGCATGTTGGCCATGATGTGCACCATGATGCTCAAAATATCTTTTCAAATTTAGAATAACCTAAAATATTTGTAGAGCAAATGTTTAAAAAAATTAGAGAAAAGAAGAGAATAAAATAGGCCAGTACCCTCACAAATGAGAGCACTAGCCTATACAAGGAAAGGGTTTAGTGGCATCTGCACTGTTTCTAGATGTTACAACTAATTCTCAGGCTGCATGTATTCTTCAATTTTTCCCTTTTAAGGGTCAGAATTGGTAAAAATTGTGAGAATCAGAGTTCATAGGAATAATAGAGCATGTCATGATTTGCTGCTCCCTAATTGAGTCCCCTAAACTTTTAATTTTTTAAATTGAGAAGTGCTCCACCCTTGGTGGTTCAGCGCTCAATTGATTGCACAAAATCATAAAATTTAAAAAAGGGATGTCAGGGAAATAAGAGTATGAAGAGTCGTTGGGACCATCTAGTACTAAAAAAAAGAGTATGAAGAGTCAGAATTAGGTTCTACAATTTTAGGTAGCAAAATAAAATTGTAAAATCATACCAAAAAATTGAGATTAGGTAGATTCAGAATTTTGGGAACGTGGGAAAATTTGAAAAATGGGCGGCGCAGGAGAGTAACTTACCAGTATTAAACTTGTCATTTTTGCGGTATAGTTGAGAGATTTTTTTACAAAAGAGCCTTATCCTCTAAACACATAACAGCTGGGAAGGGTGGAGGTTGGGGTAAGCTTCATATAGGAAGAATGATAGCACTTCCTACCTGGCTTATTGTCTTTTGAGGTGGGCCTAACATTACCCTTTCCACTTGTTAAACCTTCCAACAAGGTTGATTATGAGAACACCATCCTCACAGGGTAAATTTGTCATAGGTATGGTAAAGTGATATTACAATGCAGCAACAAAGGATATGAGAATGGAAGAGTCACCCCCTTCAATGCTAGAGTATGCTACCCTAGCCTGAGAAACAGGATGTAAACTAGGGGGGTCTGTGCATTCTATGTACTTTATGGGACTGTAGAGGATGGAAAGACTTGAGGATGGGAAGTCAAGTGTGAGCTGGAATGGCACATCCTTCAAAATCACCAATTGTGATGGGCTCATTAAAGTTGTTTAAGTAGCTATCTGAAGAGCTTAAAGTGAAGGAGGGGAATTATCAGATATATGGCGTTTCAAGGAAAGTTTTGCTTTCATTGGGGGCATTCTATTACACATAATATAATATATATCCTGCATGGCATCACCATTCTAAGGATGCAAGAGTAAGATACACTAGGGGAAAGGGGCAGGAAATACTGATTGATGACCATTAATCCAGCCCTAAAAAAATCCAGCTGGAAGCTGGCAATTATTTTGTCCATATTTTGAGCTGTAAGAAAACCAATTGGTTTGGATGGGAGTGCTCAAATCAATCATTCTAATTTGCGTTTAGCATCAGGGTTGATCTTCATGCACACTTGATAGTGAGGGGGGTCAACAAATAACCTCTTTCAAATCTTCCAGCATCATTGTTAGGGTCCCACTCTGTTGCGTATTTCCTTTAATCAGGCCTTGAGCGCAATATGTCATTTTGATTCAATAAGATTAATGTTAAGAGTGGGGATCATTGCCAGTATATCCTTGAGTGGGGGTTGATAGTCCAGTTCCCCAGGGTGGGACCCTTGGTTCCCTCCATTGAGTGAGGCCAGCGCTGAAACCAACAAGGAGACAGCAATTGGCATTATGGAGAACAGAGTGGTGCCTTCCATTGGTCATGGTAGTATCATTGGGGGAGACAGGTTTTTAAACTTAACATTTAAAGTTAGTCTTAATTGGGTGTCAGAAATTATTGCTTTACAGTTGGCATATCAGTGTCAGACAACTGGCGTGACAAGTAAAGACTTGGCTTCCATTGGGGGTACTCCAATACCCATAATAGGAAAAACAGTGCAAAAGCAATTGGCGTTCTGATGATATGTGAATAAGAACCATGTGGGGATAAATGTGGAAAGTATTAATCTATAAACATCATTTCCACCTTGACCACTAGGCTGAGCACTGGCAGTAATATTGACCACTCTTCAAGCATTAATTTCAAATTGCCTGGGTCAGTGAAAGGAGACTGTTCCGCCCATCTGTGATTTGCATTTGAGGTGTACTTCCAACTCATGTGGACATGCTTTTGATAACAAGATATTAAATTTTGAGAACTTGACTCTTAAGATTGTATCTCGCTTTGCTCCCTTATTTAACTTCACAGATTCTTGACAAGTTGCGTTGATATACTGAACTAAATAAACTGGGTCAGTAATAATATGGAGATTATTATTTAAGTCAAGTGCTTATAAAGCCGCGTTGAGTACAATGTCCAACGCTAAACAGGTGCTTCTTCCTCTTGAAGATATCTTAGAACTGATAGGGAACTATTCCCTATTCTTTTCACGCAGAGCCAAGCGGTGATCTGATAACAAACTAAACAATTTAGGGATATCCAATCCTTGCATTCTTATCCCAAGGTTAAGCTATACAACCAATGGATAACCAAGTAAGTTTTTTAATTAAGATATGCCTTTATTAGAAAAATATTGAGAGATTTTATTGTACAACGTGCGCACAGCTTCAACTGCTCACTGAAGAATAACTAAACTGTTATCAAGAAGTTTTTGACCCTTGAGTTTAGCTTCTGAATAATGGCGGGTATCTTTTCCTTATTTATTCTTCAGTAATGTAATCCTCAATGTTCAATAATCCTTTATTAGTGTCAGGAGCTGGACACCAATTTATTTATAGCCAAGTTGCCCGATGATACATACCATTGAAACAAGCATTAAGAACGCTTTGGTAGTTTTGACAAAAACCTCAATTTTTCAATCAGAATGATTTATCATAGTAATATATCATGTGTTAACTCCTTATTGAATCACCTACTCAATATTGTCAGGATGATCCCTGATAAAGTACTAATTGAAATAATCATTGGATTCCATCTGTTGATTATATATGACTAATACTTTAGTCAACAATCATTGCCAGATATAAGGTTGGAAGACCAATCTTTGAAATGCTTAATCTGTCAGTGGGATGGATAATGTGTCAACTGAAATTCCAACATATCCCCCACTCAACAAGATTATTTAGCTGAAGATAGTAACTTTGGAGAGGGAATCCACCTCAGGTAATGATCATGTTTGGCCATCATATTTCTATGACTTCAGAGGAGCTCAGCTCTGTCCACACTCAAAGCTCTCATGCTATTCTCAGCATTTTGACTCCTCTTCCTTGATTACTACCCACTGCTGCCTCTCCTGAGTGCAGTTCCTGTGACATCATGCTATGCCAGTACCATATCAGCCATCCTTATCAAGAGATGAACTGGTCAACCTGTATAAACCCCATGAAGGGTTCCCAATAGTATTTCGCCATTTAACCTGTACTAACCCCAGGATGGGCTATAGTGACTTCTCATCAGTCAACATGTACTAAACTCAGAACGTGTTATTAGACTCTTCGTTGTTCACAGGATCCTCTCAGCTGGCCTTGATGAGTCCTGTACTAGCACCCTGGGACTACTCACAGTGGACTAGTCCCAACTGAGCTGATCCTACTATCATTGGGACTCATTTCTGTCATAATGTTCCCCCTCCTCCTCACTTGGTAGGTGAGAACACTGACAGATGCATTTCTGCGGTGAAAAATAAAAAAATTTTCTATACTTTTTTAACTTTTAAATTTAAATTTATTGCGAGGAAGGCTGACCATGGGATGGACAATTCCAAATTTGACCTAAAAGAAACAAAACTTAGTAACAGGGAAAGCACCCCAGAGAAGCGATGCTCTCTCTTGTTGCCAGCGGGAACGCCACTATGGGGAGGGGGAGGGAACGTGTTAGGAGGCCATAGCCACAATTGAACACGTGTGGAGGAAAGGGTCTGATTTTGATGAACCAAACTGGGAACCAGAAGGAGACCAGCTGTCAGTGACTCGGTGGGAGGTATCCAAATAACCACGCCTGAAAGTGGTCCACCAAATGAGACTGGAATCTGTGGACAGCTTCTGGGAGGGTGGGGGTGGAGCCTGCGATGGCATTCAAGACAATCGTGTGGATAGTCCACATGGCGATTGCAACCACCAAAGCACGGAGGGAGGGTGGAAGGGAGGAGGCCATTGATAGAACAAACATATCTCTTGACAGACTGAAGGGATGTGTTTGATCCTGGCCAAGCAGACGTTGAACTTCGCGCCATATCACTCTAGAGGTAGGACACTTCTCCATGCGGTGGAACAGCATTCCATACTGGCCACACACGACGCAGGATGAGTGTAAAGCATTAGAGCGCTCAGCCATACGGTACACCCGCCTCAGGCAGCGCCACACATGTGAACAGATTTGAGGCTGCACCAGAGGATGGTGTGCGTATTTCCAAATAGTCTTTTGAGTCTCAATGGAGTATGGGATGTCCATCATGTCCAGGTAGTCCACCCTGGATAGAACATGGGGCCGTGTGGGGATCACGCCATCTTGGATGGGTAGCCCCTGTACCTCTTGTGTGAACTGAGGAGAGGGGCGGCCTCTATGGGCTGTGTGTCCACTAATACAAATTCTCCACTCAGCGCTCCGCATGGAGATGAGGATTCGTTTGTAGTGAGTTTTAGTCCCGTGAGGACTTGTGGCTGATGGGTGTGAAGCCAGGTATTTCATCAAGGAGTGAGGGTTCAATGGATTGTTAAGGCCCAAGGCGCGGGAGAAGTTGGAGTGGGCCGCACAGGGCCAGTGTTGGGAGGGGAGCGTAGGGGCGGTGATGGCTGCAATCCAGGTGCCCAGGATCTTGGCAGCATGGGCTTTGAAGTCAAGCAGGCCCATGCCACCATGATGATGAGGGCCAAACATGACCTCTAGCCATACTGGTGGTGGTCGGCCTGACCAAAGCCATCCTTGCAGCAAAGCATACAGGGATTTGAAGAAGCTTGGGGAGAAGGGGATGGCGTGGGCTCCAAACCAGACTTTGGAGAGGAGCATAGAGTTGGCTAAAACAACCCTGCCAGTAAGGGAAGTAGGGTGGGCTCTGAGGGAGGCGATGCGCTTCATCACGTTGTCTAGAATATGACTTTCCATTACTGCTGGTGCATATCTGCCTGCCTCCACCCACACGCCCAGATGGCGGACAGGCCCTATGGTAGGGCGTGGCATGAAGGGGAGCACTAGTGGGGCGGTGTGGGGTGAGCAGGGAGGGCGAGAATATGTGCGAGCAGATGGGCAGGGATGGGCACTGGTCGCTGGGGCCCAGCAAGTTTGATACTGACCAAGGAGGATGATTTCAGTTTTGGAAGCGTTCAGCGCAGCATTACTTACCCGGGAATACTCCTGGATGAGAGCTTCAAGCGCGCATGCGTCTTTATTATTAGACACCCCAAATACACAGTCGTCTGCAAATGCCATTATCTTGACTGGGGCTTGGCCTGGTACATGGACCCCGTGAGTTGGGCATTCACGTTTTGAAGTAGTGGGTCAAGGCTGAAGTTGTATAAGAGTGGGCTGAGGGCGTCCCCTTGGCGTAGGCCCCTTTGGGGGCGGACTACTTTTGTTAGGAACCCAGGGCCACGCACTGCCATTGTTGCAGATTCCGTGAGCAGCATTACCCAATTGATGAAGCAAGGGGGTAGGTGGAATTGATGGAGGCAGGCCCTGAGGTATTCCCAGTTTACTCTATCATAGGCTTTCTGTTGGTCCAAGAATACAAGTGCCCCAGAGGCTGTGGACTGGCATGCATTAGCCACAGAGTGCACGTTGTCCCAAATTGACCTTCTGGGTATAAATCCAAATTATTCTGGGGAGATGGTGGCAGATGCTACAATTCCTAAACGGTTAGCCATGATTTTAGTTAAAATTTTTGTATCTGTGTTAGTTAAAGAAATGGGGCGCCAGTTGGCTAAGTATAGCTTATTTCCTTTCTTGAAGAGTGTGACGGTGAAGGCCTCTTGTCCTCCTGGTAGGAGGCGCGTTTCCAGAAGGCTCTGGTTAAGTGAGGCAAGCAGCAGTAGGGATATATATTTGAAGTACTTTTTATAGAATTCATATGGAATCCATCTGGGCCTAAGCATTTCCGATTTAGTGAACCGCAGATGGCTGTCCAGAGTTCATTCAGAGTAATCAAATTCATTATCTCTGGGTATTGGGAAACAGTGCGGATGTGGGTTCAGTTGTTAAATTCTGCCACTTCAGCTGGCTGAATTGGATCAGATTGGTATAACTCGGAGTAATACTTTTATATTTTGATTGCTTTTCAGCTGGCATATCTATGACGGAATCATCCAATATTCACACCTGTGTGCAGGCCACACTCTGGCATAGTGCGAAGAATTTTTTAAAAAAATATTCAGTACACTTATCATCCTCTGTAATGCATTTGCCCTGTACTGAACACAAACCCAATGTTTGTGTTGCCTTTTGAGCGCGTTGAGGTGGGCAGCTGCTTCTGCTCACTTCTGGCCCCATGCAGGGCTGTAGCCTGTAGCTGGGACGTTGGACTCCAGGTGTGCCAACTCTGCCAGAGCCCGTGAAATGATGGCTGATGTGGCTCGTGAGCGTTGGGAGGTGGTGAGAGTGGCGGATGGTATCCTCTTTGAAGGCTGACCATGTGGAGATGGGGTCCGCGCAAAATGGTGTAACAAACTCTTTTGCCAAAGTTGCTGATTCCACCCAAGTGGAAAATCCTGGCGATGCAAGTTCAGGAGGGCGGAGTTTGCACCAATTTGGGGCCTTAGTCACTGTGACAGGTAGGTGGTAGGTTATTGAGACCAGCCGGTGGTCAGAGAATTCAATTTTTGTTGTTTGGAAGTGGAAAATGTGAGGTTGGAATTTTGCTAGCATGAGGATAAGGTCGATGCAGGTCATGGACCTTAATTAGCCATTGTGGACATGGGGGCGCATCATGTTTTTGAGCAGTGGGGCTTGCCGCAGCAGCACATCTATTAACCCAAGGGTGGCCTTTAGAACGCGAAGTTCTATGTGACCCTGGGGGGCGTGGGAGGAGGAAGGCCAATGGTCCGTGGGTGTGTTTAGCCAACAGTTCATGTCGCCAACTACAAAAGGGTCTGGGGGTAATGGGAGAGATTTAACTGATGAGAAAAATTCCTGACGCTCTTGTGCATAGGTTGGGGCATAGATGTTGATGATAGCATGTGCTATGTCAGCCCATGAGAAAGTGATGACAAGGACTCAGCCATTGAGGAAGGATTCTGACAATAAAAATTTGAAAAAATTGTTTTTCTGAACTAGCACCCCACAGTGCTCTGACCAAAAGGATAGGGAAGGGAGGAGCATGGTTTTCCAAGCATCCTCAGAACCTCGCGGATAGTGGGACTCCTGGATGGCCAGGATATCCACGGGTAAATTTTTTTGTAAAAAACTCAGTTTCCTAGCCTGGGATGGCAAGGCCTTGAGTCTGGCGATATTCAATGTCCCTAAAGTGAAGGTTTCCCCCATCACACCTTAGGTGTGAGGGGGTGGGCAACTGGGCCCACTAGCCTCCTCTAGATCCCCATGGGCCTTCACAGCAGTGCGGGTGTTTGCAGCAATGCTATCATTAGTTATGTTAATTTTAGCAGAAAGGTTCACGTTGGCTTTTGCCTTCGCTTTTTATTTCCCTGATGTTGAACAAATTTTTTGCAGTGCGGATGAGATTGGTGCACCAACGTTCAGGTTGAAATTTTTTTTTCAGGTAGGTTGGACCCCAAGTTGGTTTCAACTGGAGCTTGGTTGTAAAGATCAGGTGAGATCGAGTCACCCATTGAATCATCAGATTGGGTGGCCCAATTGGCATGGGCTTCCTAATCCGATTGGTTGAGGGATTCCCAAGTTGCTTCTGCTGTGAAGGTTTCAATGTCCTCCTGGTGTTGGGAGTGTGAGATAGCAGTGGTGACTTTGGCCGCTTCATTGGCCGCAGCCCTGTGGGCCTGCTTACCCTTCTTCCGCTCTTGCAGGGAGATAGGTTTTACCAGTAGGTAGCAGCCTTGTGCTCCCCACAAGAAAGCCTCTTTGGTGCTTGTGGTTGGTTCATAGTGCGCCTCTCCACTGGCCATGGCTGCTGAGGGGTGCTCTTGGAATGTGATGCCCTCCTTGGTGGGGCATGCATGTGCCTTATGGCTGAATGCATTGCAGTGGGTGCAGATGGGGGGTGCGCTGTCCACGGTTACCCGGAAAGGGTGGGTGGTATGCCCTTCAGTATTGATATGTGTGGAGTGCGGGATCTGAGTTAGGTCCTTTGTGATCTCCTTGGTTGGAGTCAGAACTGCGATGGCTTTGCCAGTGCACAGGTGTGGCATCAGCATAAAGCATTGCATCTCAAAAGATTGTATTTCACCATATATGGTGAGACCATCTTTCAGATGCTGCTCCAAAATGGCACGTTTTACTGTAGTAGGAAAAAAGTCAAACATGAGGATAATTTGGTTGGATTTTGTCCATCTGGTGCGTTTAGTTTCAATGACCCATTGCCCTTTGGGGAGGTCAATCAATACGCGCACTGCAGCAGCTTCATCCGCTGCCTCCTTGTTTTTGAAACTGAGGTTCAGCCAACTGCGTGACATGGAGTGAGGTGCGACATACACTGCAGTTTGGAAAAAAGTGTGCACATCCCCACAAAATTTTTCCCATAAAGCTGTTTGTTGGATTTCCAGAAACACTTGGACTCCATATTTCACTGATGAGAGTGGTTGGTAGTGCGGCATGTTGATGTACTGGTTGCATCGCGCTTGCCAGGTGAGGATTTCTGGGGAAATAGTGACTGCCAGTTTTTTGTTTTTTTCTATTCCACCAGTTTCTCCGGGGTGTTTTTGAATGTTTGAGGCCGCGGGCCTACCACCTGCTCCTCTTACCTTACTTGCCCAACTGCTCCCTGACATGGGCGCAGACTATTCTCCTATGTGAGATTATCAAACTATAATCAGACTTGAATTGAATAAGTTGCAAAAGTGATTGCAACAAGAAAGAAAAGTAATTAATTTTTTTAACTTTTATATTCTTATATATGCTTTATTTTTTCATCATTTTCTCATCTTTTTTATATTATTTTTTCTCCTAAGTCTAATACTTTAAGTATTTTGCGTGGACTCTATTGACTATACAACCTTCCTTGATATTCTTAATTGTATTGGAATCAGTCAATTACTTGGCAATAATTTCTTTTGTCCCCAACTATAGGGCGTCCAACTTGTTTTTTCTCCCAAATCCATGGGTATCACAATAGGCTACCCTATCTCCAACATGGTATTCTTTCAACGCAGACTGATTCTTATCATCTGCTTACTTTGTATTAATTCTCCTCTTTAGTATCATATTAAATGATTGAGATTGTAACTCAATCATGGTATTGGCCAGCTGGATAGGTATCATTTGGCACTTATTCCCTTAAACTGGTTCAACAATGGAATACAAATTTGTAATGCGGCCCTTCAATTATCTAGAAGTTTGAACGGCATTTTCCCTGTCACTGAATGGTAACTGCTATTATAAGTGAAAGTGACTGAACTCAGATATGCTCCCCAAGTGAGAAATTTCCCTGAAACCAAATTTTTGCAACGTTGCATCTAGAGTTAAGTTTCCTCCTGCCACCCTCCCATTTAATTCTAGGAAATAGGGAATGGACACATATCCTTGTATTCCCATTAGTTCATTTAGCATGGGAATCATATAAGAAGTAAAGTTAGTCTTATTGTGACTTAGTATAACATGAGGACATCCATGACAATAGTCCACTTGGTCCAAAGTAACTTTGCCATGCTCATTGAATCCATTCTGCTCAGGGCTCTCGTTTCAACGCATCTGGTTAGATGGTCTATCACAACAACTATGTAATTTACACCCCCAGTACTTAAACTCAATGGTCTCATAACATCTATATACACCATGTAACATGCAAAACCAGATCATAATAGCCTATATCCCATTATATTCTTATGCGGCTTTTTCAGTTGGCACTTCACAAAGCAGTCTAGATATTCTGTGACATTGTAGTTAATTAATCCCATTAGTACTGCTGAATATAATTCATGGTCTTCTGTAGGCCACCATGACTGACAATTTTATGTGCAGCTCAGATGATTTCCGCATGTTCTGACAATTTAGGAAATAAAACTGTCTTCTCTTATTCGTTTTATATAACTATCATTCTTAAATTCATTGTTCTCCAACACTTTTCATGGTGCACTATGAAATCCTGGGAATAATCTCCAATAGTTCCTTTGATCATACACTGTAATTTCATCAGCCTGATGATATACAACTTGAATAAACAAGCAATTGTGACAGTCTGTCAGCATTCTGATAAGCTTCTCCAGCTCTGTGGTAATTTTGATTTCATATGTTTGCAGCTTTAAAGCCTAAACTTCCAGTCAACCTTCTAGTTCCTTCAGTTTGTGAAGCCAGTGCAAGGATGAGTGGTCAGTAATGACTTTAAAGTGCATCCCAAGTATGTATACTAAAAATTATTTGGGGAATGGGTTACCGTGAGGCATTCTTACTCTGTAACAGTAAAGTTTCTTTTAGCTGGTGACAGAGTTCTTCTCAATTAGCTACTGGATGTTCTTCCCCATTGTCATCCACTTGACTTAGAATAGCAACAATTGCCGGTAATGAGGCTTCTGTTTGGATTATAAATTCCCAATTAAAATTGGTTACTTCAGCACAGGGCTACTCATGAGATAGTTTCAGAACTTATTAACCAATTTTTAGGCTTCTTCATTCCACATGAATTTTTTGGATCCTTTAATAGGTGGAATAATAGCTTGGCAATTCCAGTGAGATATTTTATGAATCAGTGATAGTATCTGACTATCCCCAAACAGACTTAGATATCCCAAATGCTTTTCAGGATTGACATCCGTTCAATGTTTCATATACTCATTGGTTGCAGCTGTAATCCATCAGAGTTTATTACTGCCCCTAAGTATTTGAGATCCTTCTTAAAATATTGGTATTTTCTCAGCTATATTTTTAGATTTACCGTTGACAACAGTTAAATACATCCTCCAAATCCTCTAAGTGGTTTTTAAAGGTCCTTTTAAAGACGTTGATAACATCTAAATATAATAGCATGCAGGATAACTTAAATCACTGAGTATTAAATTTATGGCCCGTTGGAATGTTGCCAGAACATTGCATAATCCTTGGGAATTCTAGTTGGCTTATACAACCATTGCATGGTAGTTATCACATATTTTTCCTATGCTTACTTTGGAAAATCAATTTGACAATATAAGAACATCAGTTCCATATCCTAAAAGTACTTTACTTCCCAAGAGATTGAACATATCTTTGATTTATGGCAGTGGATAAAAGTCTTAATTAGTGATATTCTTTAATTGGCAACAATTAATCACTATTTGATTTGATTTGTCCGTCTTTCTCATAAAGATAATTGGACTCACCCATGAACATGATGATGGAACAAGGAGCCAATTCTCCACTAGCTTTATGATTTCTTAGCTGACCTCAGCTTCAGCAGCTCTTGACCTGCAGAAAGGTCTCATCCTTACTAACAGATATTTCCCAGTACCAATTTTTTAAATGAATTTTTTTACATATCCTAAATTGTGGTCATTTTGAGCGAATATCTTCTACTTTTTTATAAATAATTGGAGCAAATCTTCTTTCTGCTGTTCAGATAAATCAGTGAACTGCTCTTGATCCACTAAAATGTTGACACTTTTGGAAGTTTCTTACTGCAATACCATTTTGGGTACTGACCCAAAATTATGATAAACTAAGTTCTGCCATAGGGATCTGATGCAGAAACGCAATGATTTAAAATTTTTCAACTTTCATTGATTCCACTCCCAGATAGTCTATGAGAACACTTATTCTCTGTTCCCTGGCATAATGCTTCCTGGTGCCACCCATGGCTCAATTTTCGATTTCCTCCATGTACTAATGACTTCTCCATATAATTGTTCTGGGAGTTCAACTATTGACTCTGTGTTAACTACAATTTAAAAACCTTACAGAAAAGTGTTCATTGCATTTGTCCTTAAAGGTATTCCATGATTCTACACGATTTCCATTGGCAATCCTATCAGTTTCCAGCCAACTAATTTTTACTTAATGGGTATAATGTTATCGTTGTAAATCAGGTTGACAAAATTTTACCTATCTATCAATGGGGTCTCTCCTTTCCACTAATACAAAAGGTATCGTCTGCTTCAATATTGTCAAAGTTTTTTTGAAGTCGCACTTCATCCCATACTTCCTCAGGAACCCTGTTCCAATGAGTATATCATAATTTAGATTATCCAGCACTATAGCAGGATCTGATAACATCAGAAATCCAAACTGAAGTAATAGCGCACTATGGCTCCATATGATATGGTGATGTCTGGTATGGCAGTTCCATACACTTTTTTAAGCTCTAAACCTAATGAAATCTTCATTTGTTTTACTAACTAGGTAGAAATGATGTTAATTGCCGCTCCACTATCAATTATTGCTTGTACTCTTATCATATTGATTAGCATAACTGAATATGTACTTTTCAAGTATTGCAACAAGGTATTTATTGAGTAGATAGTAGCATTATATGCTGTATCAAGAGTGTGAATTATTTGAGTGGGTAAATCAGGGAATGATTTCTTGATTGCGCAAATAGAAAAAGGAAATGTTCGCCTCATCCAACTTCATTTTAACAATATCTTCAAGGCTTTTTATGGATCTTATTTTCTTTTTATCATGTGTATGGTCAAGCAACATATTTAATGATTTCAGGGTCAATTTCCTTTGCTTTGCTTTGGGTGATTGCATTGAAATCCAAGTTGACCACCTGATAAAGCGGATCAGTGCATCGTCCTTCACAAATAGATCAGAGATGTTGATATCATTATTCATATATCAGGCAGGACAGGTAACAGCAGTACTAGATTGTCTTTTGTCTAAACTGCTGGTCCTTTTCCTGACTCTGAACAAGTTTCCTTTTTTTTGGTCTGAACGATATTAACTTGATCCTTCAGATTTTTGTCCTGACACTGGGCAATTACATGTCCAAGCTTCCAAAATTGGAAACAGCTGATTGATGCCTTTTCAAATCATTTTCAACCTTAAGGATTTTTCCCCATTATGATTTGATTCTCAGGCTCTTTAGAGGGTTCAGCAAATTTTACAATAATCTAATCCTTTGTCTGGATCACTTTAAAGTTTGGCTGGGAGCTTCAAAAATTTCTCTGAGCATCTTCAGATGGTCCACCATCTATGAGGACATGATTTGGGTTGCTAATGCCGCCACCATAATCTGATGCAGCTCCAGTAGAGCCAAAGTGTCACCTGTATGGCTATGCACACATTGGTGTCAGCAAGCACTTTTTGCCCATAAAGTATCTGTGGCTCTTAATAAAGACAACTAGCAAAATTGGCAAGGGTCTCATACTTTCAAAATTGTATATCTATAAATTTTTGCTTGCTATTGGCCATTCTAGTTGGACTTCTGATTCCAACATGATCAAATCTTTTACTTCAATATATGACCGATTATCTCCATTAAGGAGAGGTAGCACCAGATTTTGGCAATCATTGTTGAGACAGTTCATTACAGTCTTCACTTTCTGATGGTCCACATTCCCAAACATTGTCATCTGATGAGCTGGAAAAACGCTGGGGCGTTATCCCAATGAAAGGTGGCCAATTTTGTGTATTTAAAAGCTCGTTGATCACTCCACTGACAAAAAATCCTGACAATGTCTCATTTAACCATAGGTATGGCTTTGGGAGTCATTTATGACATGTCAGTAAATGATTTAGGCATATAATGGTGTAGCGTGTCTTCTTGACTGGAGTTTTATAGTTATTTGTCTGCTTTATTCAATTTAAGTTGCACACAATCGCATTTTTGATTATCTAACTTCTCAATAAGTTTCATAATATTGCCATATCTTCTTGAACATGTTAGAGGCGTTCTTGGTACACTTCACGTTCAGTTTTTGAAATAAAATTTACTTGATAGGTTCACCTTTTTTTCGCTTCAAAGAGACAACTTTTCCACATAAATCATTATTTACATTCCTGACTTATTTTGATCGCTTCTTCTGCTTTAATTATGCGTTCCTCCAAGGCATTGTCTTCAGCAGAGATTTTGGGCTAAGCAAGTTTTGATTGACGGTCTCCATCTTCATCCAGAGCTTCTAAAGTTCATTCTTATAAGACATTATTGATTAAAATTATCTTTTGACAACTCAACTACCCATGTAGTGAGTGCCAATTGTCAATTTTGGGAACTTGACTCTTAAGGTTATAGCTCGCTTTTGTTCCCTTATTTAACTGCACAGATTCTTGACAAATTACGTTGATTAAAAGACTAAAAAAACTGGGGAAATAATATAAAGACTATTATTTAAGTTAAGTGCTCATAAAGCCATGTTGAGTATAAGGTCCAACGCTAAACAAATCCTTCTTCCTCTTTTAAAATAATCTGAACTGATAGGGAACTCTACCCTATTCTCTTCACGCAGAGACAAGCATAGATCTTATAATAAACTAAACAACCAAATGATATCTAATCCTTGCTCTTTTATCCCAAGAGTAAGCTATATAACCAATGGATAAACAAGTTAGTCTTTATCAAATTAAGTTCTTTTTTTAGGAAAGTATTGGGGGTTTTTTACATAATAACAAGCGCACAGCTTTTCATCTGCTCAATAGAGATTAATGAATTGTTCTACAAAAGGTTTTGACCCTTGAGTTTTAGCTTCTGCATACTAGCAGGTATCTTTGCCTTGATATTCTTAGGCAGCATAATCCTTGATATTTGACAATAATTTATTAGTATTAGGAGCTGGACACCAATTTGTTAGAGCTGTGTTGTCTAATGACGCCTACTACCATTGAAACAAGCGTTAAGAACACTTTGGTGGTTTTGACAAACATCTTAATCATTTTATCAGAATGATTAAACATAGTAACCTGACTATTAGGAATTAACCCTCATCAAAACACCTACTTAAAATTGTTAGAATTATCCCTGATAAAATACTAATCAAAATAATTATTGGATCCTATCTATTGATTATTTATGACTTTGCTCTAGTCAGCAATCATTGAAAGATATAAGATTGTAATACCGATCTCTGTAATCTTTATCTTTCAGTGGGATGGTAATGAGGTCAACTGAAATTCCAACACAAGGAGTGACAATTTTTTGTTGGGTCCAATCCCAAAAGTTTCCACTCAAGTAGCTTCTACTGAATCAGCGATCACATTTTCTCTATAATTGCGGTAGATTAGAATGAATGATAGATTGATCTGCTTGTTTTGATTTACATTCAGGCCATACTGTTGATTCACATAGACATTCACTTAATACTAAGGTGTGACAATTGTTTTATCAGGTTCAATCCCAACAGTATCCCCTAAGTAACATCTGCCAAATTAGTATTTTTGTTTACTTTTATAACTGCAGTGGATTAAATTGAATGATTGATCATTCCTTTAAACATGGTACTCCAAATATTTGTTCTTCTAAACAGAGGCATTGTATGAGACTTGTAGGGGATGCCCCCTAAAGGTTTCCATGCTGAGGGAGGCAATAGCAGAAATGAACAACATGATGGCTACCATCATCAATGATACAAATAAGTGTGGAACCTCCATTGATTGGGGTGTTTCCTTGAGAATCGCCAAACTAGTTGAAACTTACAAAATATTCAAAAAAATTTAGCAAAATAAAGGTTTATTAGGGATAGTACAAAATAACCCAGCACTCTACCATCAGCAGAGTACTAGGTTTTGAAAGTTGAAGGGAAATGAGAGGCTGGGACTTGAGAACATTTATTACATTTTGTTGTGCAAATCTTCTACAAAACGCTAGGACCTTTGCACCATGGCTCAGCTTAAACATTGTGGGTGTCCCATTTTGCAGTTCCTGCTTCATTTCTTTATTCTTTTTTATTGGGATTCTAGCATCCTTGTATTTCTTGAATTTTTTAGCAATATTTCTCCTTATTCTCTAAGGGGTTTCCACAGATCAATTTCTGTGTTGGTTCTCCTGTCAGGATTTTGGTCTTGATCCACCCAATTGTACTCAGATTTCATCATAGATTTTCTCAATTTTCTTGTCATACTTTTTGGATAAATTATACTTCTCAGCAGAATTGTTCCTTTTCGCTCCTTGACTTGTTATGAAATCAAGATGAGAGGCCTCAGAGAAACCCAACGTTCATCAAGGGTGTGCCCTAAGTCCACTATCTTTTCCAATTAAAGGGCTTGGGACTGTTTCCCCTTTTTGATAAAAAGGGGTGAATCTACAAGACAATCAACGTGCCAAAGAAAAACTTGGCTTCCATTGGGGATAATCCAATACCCATAATAAAATCCAGAGTCCGTAAGGCATCACCATTCTGATGATATGCAAATAAGAACCATGTGGGGATAAGTGCAGAAAGTATTAATCTCAGAACATCATCCTGACTCTGAACAACAAGCTGATCGCTGGAAGTAATCTTGACCACATTTCAAATATGGGGTCAAACTGCCAAGGTTGGTGGGAGAGGATTGTTCTGAATGTTTTTGTTTTTAATTTTAGGTAAAACTTCCAACTTGGTTGGATATGCACCTGATAATGTGCGTCAACAATGGTCTTGTTGGGTTTAGTCCCAGTCATTTTTGCTTTAAATAATGTACACTAATTTTTGTTTCAATTTACTCCATGATTGGGGCAAATTGGATTAAGTGATGGGTCAATCTGCTTCCTTGGTTTACTTTCAGGACGTACTCCCAATACTTTTGAGTGCATACTTGATACTGAGGGGTGGCAATTGATTTGATGGGTTAAATTCCAACAGCGTCTCCCTGAGATGCAACTACTGAATCATCATTATCATTTTCATTATAATTCAGAAAGATAAGTTGAGCGTTTAGTCATTTTGGTCAATTTGAGATTATAAATAGTCATTTTGCTGGGTAGGGGCATCTTGCAAAATTCATAGGGTAATATTCTCAAGGTTTCTGCGCTGAGAGAGGCAATAGCTGAATTAACCAAGGTGATAGACACCATCATTACTGATACAATTGAGTGTGGACCCTCCATTGGTTGGAGTGGTTTTTTAAGGATATGAAGACTAGGTGAACCTTATAGATATTCAAAGAAATTTGGCAAAATTAAAAGAATATTAAAGATTGTACAAAAAACCTATCAATCTACCATCAGCATAGTACTGAATTCTTATAGTTGAAGGGAAGTGAAGGGCGGGGACTGAGGAACATTACTTACAGCTGGATGCGCAATCTTCTTAAAAACGCCAGGACTTTTGCATCATGGCACATTTTGCACATTTAATGTGCCTAAATTTGCAATTCCAGTCGCTGAATTTTTTGCTTCCGTCAGGGTTCCAGCATGCCAGCGTATCTTGCAATTTTTTACAAAATTTTCTTTCCATTTAAAGAGATTATTGCCGGATCAATTTCTGGGCTGATATTCCTGTTGGGACTTCAGTCTTGATTTTCCCAATTGTGCTCAGATTTTGTTGCAGATTGTTGTAATTTTTGTGACATAGGCTTCAGAAAAATCAAATTTCCTGGAGAAATTCTTCCCTTCCACTCTTTGACTTATCATAAAATCGAGACAAGGGAAAATAGCAGAAACCCTCTGCTCATCAAGGGTGTTCCTTAAATCCACTAATTCTTCTAATGGAAGAGCTCAGAGACGTTCCCCTTTTTTCAATTGAAAAGGGTTAAAATCAACTGATTCAATTTATGGATGCAGGTGAGATATTAACATTACCTTTTCTTAAAAGAACAGGGTCTGCTCCTCCTTTCAAAGCCCATACCAGAGCATAGTCTTGTGAGCTAAGGACATCTTAATAGCTTCAGGGTCTGGTATTTCATAACAGTGGGCGCTGGGCAGCAGAATTTGTGCGTGAAACTCAGTGACTAGATTTTGACAAATGGTATAATAATGGGCTGGAATCAAATTATTATCATAGGCGAGGTACTTTTTCCAAGCTACCAAGTATTATATTCCCTATTCAATTTTCCTTAAACCCAACTTTTCCTTTACCTTGAATTCTGCATTCCCTCTACCAACAAGGATTCAATCTCTGCAAGTTTTTCTCCATTGAATGGTGACAGCGTTGATGCATGAAAAGACTTATGGATTTTATTGCAGGGGAAAATCCACATAAAAGGACCCTTTTTTCAAGGTTTTGCTGATAGGGAACGGCCCTGCCTTTTTGCAGGCCAGTTTGTGGCAGGGTACCTTGTGGTTAAGGTTTTTTGTGTCCACCATTACCAGGTTGCCCAACTGATATTTAGGCGCTGCTCTCCGTTTTCAGTCAGAAAATCGCTTGGCATCATGGGAGGCTTTTACCATTGCCTCTGCAACTTCTGGTAGATTTCTGGATGCGTGTTGTGAAGTTATCCGCCTCAGGAATATTTTTGTGAATTTGGGCCATTTTGAAATTGCTGGGTTGTATCCTAAGTTGGCATACAGAGGCGACATTCCCATAGAGGCATACATGGAGTTATTGTATGCAAACTGGGCTAAGGCCAAGTCTCCATCCCAGGTATAATGAGAAGCTGAGATGTAGCACCGGAGATTTTGCTCTAAGAACTGATTAGTCCGCTTGGTTTGTCCATCAGAATGGGGTAATAAGCCAACAATTCACATGGGTCTATGTGAAGTGTCTTGCACAATGCATCTAAGAATTTTGATGTGAACTATGATCCCCTATCTATAATTATCTCTTGTGGTACTCCAAACATAGTGAAGAAATGGGTAACAAATATGTGGGCCATGTCTTCCGCTGTGGTCTTAGTTAAGCATGGGATGAACAAGCCATATTTGTTGAATTTTTCCACAACTACCATGATTGCGTCAAACTTTTTTGAAGTGGGTAGACCAACTATGAAGTCAACTAATACTGATGTCTATGGTCCCGCTGCTTGTTGCAGTGGATGTAGAAGCCCTTTTTGCACAGTGCTGTCAGATTTAGATCGCGCACAGATTAGGCAGCACTATATCCAAGCTGGAACATCTTTTTTCAGTACATTCTAGTAATATACTCTATATCAGGTTGTTAGTCTTCTTTCTTCCCGTGTGTCCCATTATTGGTAGGTCATGATGTTACTTTATGATTTGAGGCCAAAAACATTTGGGCACCCATATGCAATCCCAAAAGAAAATCACCCTATTCTTTTTTGAGTACCAACTTGAGGGGTTTTCCTCGACTGTATTTGGTACATGAGCGCTTGTCCTTCGAAAGTTTCTGATTGCTCATCCAGTACTGCGTCCAAGTGGGACACATCAGCGCTGATTAGTAGGCTTGAGTTGGGAGAGTCCTGCCACACAAGACCTATGGCATTGTTGAGGGCTCAGTAGTGGTCGTTGGGGGTAGGATTGAGGGTGTTGCGGGGATTGCAATGGCTACAATAGTTTCTGATTCTGCTGATGGCTCAGACAGCACTAGTTTGGGGGAAATCCCCGTAACAAATTCAGTATCTTCCTGATGTCAGCCTCAATTTCCAGGCTTCTGTTTAGTATGTCCAGCAATATGTGTAAACCCTCTTATGAACTCATATTTGAAGCTAAAGTTGAGCAGGTCTCGGTGGGTTCTGGTTTGTCTGTGCACCAATTTCTATGGTTTGCATAATAGATACGTGATTTATGATCTGTGTGCAATGTCACCGTGTGCTTTGCTTCATGTAGCAACTACAACCAGTGCATCATCACCCATGCTTTCATGGCTAGCTCCTTATTGTAAATTGCCCATGATTATTAATCTACTGTAAATTTCCTAGAGAAGTATGACACCAGGTGTTTGCAGCTGTAATGATCCTGTAGCGTACTGCCCCCACAGACATGCCAGATGAATCACTATATACATAAATGGTTTATCTTCATCAGCGTAACTTAGAACTGGCGCTGAGGCTAAAACTTCTTTGACGGATTCAAAGGCCCAATGGCATTCCGTCATCCATCTGAATGGGACGGTTTTTCCATAAAGGGTAAAGGGACGTCTAGTTCTGAGATTTCTGGAGAGAATTTTTCAGAAAGTGATGATATATAAGAAATTTGCGGAGCTGCTTCTGGGTTGTGGCGTTGCCCATGTCTGCATCACTTCTAGTTTGAAGGGAGCAATATAATGCCCATCTTTAAGAACCACAAAGACCATGAATCCGCACCTCATATTTAAAATCGCATTTTGATGGCTTCAAGTGCAGGCCTGCATATTGTAAGGTGGCCACCACTACCATTAATCCTTTTATTGTTGCTCTAGGGTAGGTGCATGGACCAGAATGTTTTTTATATATGTCACTATTCATGTAAAGTGGAGGTCGCCCAATGTGTTGTTGATAACCCTCTAGAAAACAGTGGAGCATTTTTAACCCAAATTACATGACCCTGAAATGGTATATGCCATAGCAAGTGCATATTGCCATCAGCCACTCTTGTTACTCCTTCACTTAGACTTGGTGGAAGGTGTTGACTAGACTCAATTTGAATTGAATTTGAGGTATGCCAACCAGGGGACAGACATTACAATAACAGAAATACCAAAACAACTAAACCCAAACAACCTGAATCAACTACCCAAAACAAGCAGCGAGACAAACAAAACAAGAACTCATCCAACTAAGTGGTACAGTGGCGAGCCGCTTATCCAACCATGGCGGAAAAGGAAGGGGGTCAGAGGGCTCACCCGCAGATTCCTCATCATATCAAGTGCGGGCCAATGCAGAGATCAGAGGGAGTGGGTTTATCAGCAATATACGGGGCAAGATTGCTGAGGATTGGTTGGTCATAGAAACTATCACCACTGTAAATCACGCTTAGGTAAGTGAACAAGCATTTTTCTGCTTGAATGTGAATGGCAGAGAGTGGAATATTAAGGCGGCACTAGTGCAGGTGACCTTTTTGGGCTTTGAAGCAGCAATCACTTTCTAAAAGGCATCTACAGCATATTTATTTAACTGGAGAATGGCTTTTTTCTCTGTGGGGGGCAGGTCGGGGAAAAATGGGATGGGGAGACCTTTGTCAAGCATCTTTGTTGTGTGGGCAACGTCATTGTGGAGGAAACTTAGTTCAGGTTGGGCAGCAGCTGACCTAGCAAAATGGTGTTGTGTGCATAACAGATCATAATGCGGCCATGGGGCATAAAAATGCCGAGGGATCTTAATGGGGGTTTGTGTAGGGATAAATTATCTCATGTCAAATTTGAGGTCTTCAATCACATTACCTGATTTGTTGGTTTCATCCAATGAGGACCTTGGGTTCATGTCATACAAGTCCATGTTTTCCTAAATATAGATGGCTGAGACAGGCGATTGAGTTGGAACTTAAGAGTGAATAGTTGTCCAGGACACTTCATGATTGATGGGAGCATTGGTGGCACCAGGATTAGGAGGGGCCTGATTGGCTACTGCAGATGCAGCAGCGGCAGCAGTTTTTGGAGGAGGGGGTAGGATTGCACCCCATTACCAGATGGCTGCGGGGTGGTCAGCAGATGGGAAGCTGGAAGCCAAGACTGCAGAGGTGATGGAAGCAGCAAGGTAGGGGAAACTACACTTTGAATGATACAACTAAATGCATGATGGACAGATGGTCCGCCCACCCTTGATGCGGGCCCAGAATGGGTGGTCAGGGGCAGAAGCACCAAAGAAGCGCTGGGGAATCTGCTCAGCAATGTTAGTAATTTAGGGCTGGTTGTGGAAAATTCCCAAGGCCCAGTGAGGCGTGTGGCTCCATTGGGGATCACAAATCAAAGGATGGGTTCAGTGCCATGGAAAGTTAAACCTTCCATCAGCTCCTGATGGAGCACCGCAAGGGGAGGGTGAATAAGAACCCAGTGAATTGAACCACCAACATGGAGTCAGCAAGGAGCTGGGTGCACATTGTGGAAATGGGATGCCATCTGTTGAGAAGTTGATATGACTGGATGATATGCTACACATACTGGTGGATCAGAGTTGGAATTGAGATGAGCTCGATATTGATGGAAAAGGTATATGAAAATTAAATCGATCAAAGTGTTGACCATTTGTTGAATTGAAGGAAATTATGCCGAGATTTTAAGATAGATGAGAACTCTTATAAAAGGGAAAACAAATAGGAGACTACCAGGCTGAAGATACATCTGGCTCGAGGAACCATGATTTAAAAAGTTGAACGGATGATTGAGGAGGAAGTCTTTTTCTTTTAATAGGTTGTGGCAGACAAGTCTGTGATTATTAAAAGATTAATAAAAGGTTGATAGGGGCGATTACTCCATATATCATTTATTAAGTTTTTTAAGAGTCAGCGATCTTCATATCATCCAATTTGGTTGCTCAGTGGGTAATACCCTGTGTAAACTGACTTGTTGGAATCAAGCCTTTATTACAAGGATTAACTGTGATGCTCACTACAGGGGGCCACTGGTCAACTGTAGTTTAGCGACGCTAGGATAAAATGGCGAGCCCTAACTTGTTATAACAAAATTTGATTGGATTCCACATGTGATATGCTGAGGAAGCGCGGGAAGCACCTAACGACGAAATGGTACTATTTACATTAATTGAGCCAGGTGATGAAGATGCTATGGTCAATTTGAAATCAGAAACCTGTCCCAAGTTGATGGCTGACCAACAAGGTCACTCCAAAAGTGTGACTCCTCAGCAGCTGCATGACATTTTGGAATGGCTTTTGTGAAGATATTGACTCTACAAGGATGAGGTGGGGGAGCATGACTTGAGTTTGTTTTACAATCAATGAACCAAGAAAACCGCTACGCCTTGTATATATCCTATCTGGACGCAAATTCAATGGGGTTGTCTCATTGACTTAGTACCCATTGAACCGAAGAGTATCTAGTTACTTATGTGCAACTTTTTATCCGCCAGATACTGTGTGTGCTGGCTCGCCACAATATTGAGATTGGTGATGTAATGAGTTTCATTCAAGCCCAACAGAACGATACTCGCCTTCTACTTGACCACCTTGATCGCTCTTTTTGGAGGTGCAGGGGGCGCTGGTACAAGTGGACCACTGTGTTGGGGATGTCCGACATCAGTTGGACTTCTTGGTGCCACAGTTGAATCTAGAGCTACCTCAGGTATTAGGAGAACTGTTAGATCAGCATGGCCTATTGGAGGAATGGATTCAGGATGTAACAACGTTGGGAAGCAATACCAAGCGCTTTATGATGGACCTAGAAGAATGGGCAGAAGCACTTGAAGCCATGATAGCTCAGATTAGGGAAATTATAACACTGATGGAACGGCAAGTGACGGATCATGTCAGTTCTGTAGTCACTGAACTTAGTCAACTTCACATCAAGTGGAGTAATCAGCGGACAATGGATAATGTGCTCATCCTTTGGTTGATGTCCCCCAAATATCTCCAGCTAATACATCGGGTTTCACAATTGGAAGTTATTAGCCAGGCTGAGTGCAGTCGAGCCATTACTCTTCTGATCAGTGAGATGAAAGGGTACATGGACATGCAAGTACGACTTGATACCCTTCAACAGGCCAACGAGGAATTGGTGCAAGAACAAGCCGCCCTCATTAACCAAAATAAATTATGCTAATCAGCAAGCGGTTAATGCTAGTAGGAAGCATGAATGAATGCAGAACACAGTGGAGGATGTCCTCTCATGACTACAGGCAGTGGAGCGAAAACTTGATGCTGAGCAGGAATTACATCAGGAGTTGCAACATCAATATGAGATGCTGCAACAGGAATTTCAGGATGGACAGTGTAGATGATATTCAGCTTCAACGGAACAGCTAATCAATGAACATTTTGCTGAGCATGCTGGAGCTGGGGGAAGTGGTGCAGCTAGTGGTGATTTGGGGGAAGAATGCTATGAATCTGCTAATGAGTATCCCTCAGGAGTTGTGGTGGACCCTCCTCACAACAATACTTCTTCTGAGTCCATTTTGGCAAATTCGATTCCATATGCCCGTCCATATGATAGTTCACAAGGGGGTGGGTACCATAGTCACTCAGGACCTAATTTGACTGCTCCTCATGGCTGGAGCCCGGAGCAAGGCAAAGCTGTTCAAATTGAGAAATTGCCTCCCTTCAGTCATGATGGGAATCTGCATGGCTACTTTAAGCTATTCAAATTTACCATGGAAGGGGCTTCTGATTGGTGGAAGGCGAAACTGTTGCTGTCCACTTTGGACGTGGAAAGCGCTGATCAAGTTACCTGCTACCTTCCAAATAGCTCAGTATCTTATGAAGAAGTGAAAATGACTTCTCTCCAGCTGTTTGGGAGCGCAGCCAAAATGGCCCAACAAAAGGCCAACTTCTTGGCCATAAAGTTCCACTGAAATGAGTCCCTGTTAGAATTTGCTGAACAATTTTTGACAGAAGCACATGTGTTACTTGAAGCCAACATTTTATCCACTGAGGATGTCAGTATAGCTATGATGGCGGCCGTCAAACCATATCAGGAATTACATAACGCTATGTCTCATGTTTTAATGAAGATCCGGACTTATTTAAATTGTGAACACCTTACATTGACTCTCTGCCATAATCAGAACTCCTAATGTAGCCCAAAAGACCCCTGCTGTCGCTGCACCATACCCTTCAGGATATGGGCCGCAGCGACCAAGTTATCAATCACTGGAACATATTCATCCATCATATAAATTAGTGGATCCTTTTTGGTCTATGTATGCTTTGCCAGTTTGTCCATGATCTTGGAATGGTACTGTTAATATTCAAACTTATCCTCCTGCTGCAAGCTATATATGTGAACCCTTTATGAATACTTGCTTCCAGTGCAGACGAAGAGGGCATTATGCAGGTAATTGTCCTAGAAAACTGCAGGTGTATGCGATGCCAATTGAGAAGATTGAGCAGGGAAAAGCTTAAGCAGAGTAAAGACGGGACGCTCTACCTCCTCTAAGTCTAATTTAATTGTCCCTAATGACTCCCAAGCATCTCTTCATGTAGGATTCAGAAATCAGCAAGACGATTTGCTATACCAACAGCTTCTGTTGGATACCCCTGCTTCCTATCCATAGAGTGATTATTAACCCCCAAGCTCTGAGTTCTGCCAGGATGTGCAGAAGCCATATGCATGGAAGATTCTGGAACAAACTAGCACGAGCAACTTAGATCCCTCAATGGACGTTGCCTCTTTAGTAGGGGTTAAAGTAGCAATTTTAGTTGAAAAATCGCTATGGAGTATCCTCATTTCAGTATGGGCATTTCCTCCTTTCTGAGTAACAAAAAGCCTTTTGATGTCCATGTAATAAACACTGATGGTTCTTCTTACTAAGAGTGCACTTACTGAGACATTTTTTGTTCAAAACACATAAATCCATGCTATCATAGACATGGGGCCCCTATGAATATAGTTTCTATTAGTTGGTGGCTAAGCTTCTGTTGAAGCCGGAAATGGACCACCAAATAGTATATGGGACTGCGGGGATGCATAATACTGTGTCTGAAGGATCATATAGCGCAATGCCTTTATGATTTGGGTCAGTAAGGGATTCCACTCCATTGGTGGCTCTACCAAACAATAATTACAACATGTTAATTGGCGCGGCATTTATGAGGAAATTTGGTGGTGTGATAAATATGGTGGAGGAAACCCTTAATATTTTGGGAAAAAAGATTCCCATTTATTTTACCTCTAGTAGAATCCCAACATATCTGTTCCGCTATAGTCAAATCAATCTAGTGTACAGTGATGGGAGTGATTCCTGTTCAATATTGGCAAATGAAGTGGAGAGCCAGAGCTTCTTTTTTTTTCTTCTTTTTTTCTCATAACAATCACTTTAGTTACTATGATTCTATTCGAACAGAAAATTTGGAAAATCACACACAGGAAAGATGGGTGACTTTAATAACAAAAATAATACAACATGGGCGAGCGTCGCGGCAAGTGGTGCGCTTAATGGTGCAACTAAGGGCAAGAAACGCCCTGGAGGGGGACCAGGAACCCAATCTGCAAAGAAATCGCAAACTCAGACACCATCTGGGTTTATGGTATTTACTGTAAAGCACGCGCAATACATGTACATTCAATTCAACCAACCTTTGTCAAAGGTAGAACACGGGATCAGAATCTTCCTTGGGGATGAGTCACCAACCCTGTGGGAGAAAACATGTGAGGCACAGCCCTCACTTTTCCCTCACGCGGTGTAAGTAGCCACCAACAACATGAGCTGCAGCTGGATCAATATTAGTTTTGAAACAGCCGATGAAGCCAATGCTGCAGCAAAAATCTGCGTGGAAATTGCCCTCCCTGAGGGCAAAAATTGTGCGCACCGCGCGCACCAGATGGAACAAAGCAAAAACTTTGTTCATCTCCTTTGACTCGCTCCCCACCAACCTTCCTCATAAAGGTAATTGAGGAGGAGCTCTGCAAAGGTCTTGTGGCCTATGGAGAAATCCAACAACTCATGTTACAGCGATTTCGCTTAATCCTGACCTGTGCATGGGCAAAGCTATCGCTGTAATCAACCCCTTCCCAGAAGTGGAAGAGTATTTATCCAGAATTCCCCACGCAGCAGAATTTTACTTTGCAGATGGGGGCCAGTCAGCTGCATTCCGAGTTACACTGGAACGCGCACCACCCATTTGCAACCACTGTGGCTCACTGGGCCACAAGGAACATGCATGCCCTGTAAAAGAAAGCTTAATGGAAAATGATTTTTGTGAAGAAGCTATGGATGAAGATAATGAAAACTTCACCAAAATGACTGATGGCCACCACCCATTCCTCTGGGGTGAAGATGGACTATACTCCATCATGGACCCAGTTACAAGTAAACAGCGTAAAGCAGCACAAAAAGCCCGCAAGAGAGCAGCGGCTGAAGCGGTGGCACACGCGGAATCTGCCATTAACCACGGACAAATTCAGGAGGATATTTCAGATATTCACCAAACCAACCAATCAGAACAATATGCCCAGGTCGAAAATTTTCACAGTAACCAGACTAAGCCACAAAGCGTTATCAGTCATACACATACTGAGGAACAATGCAACCGCAATTTGGGTGAAAATGCGGTGCACAATGCAACCAAGTTGAACCTCAAAAATATAAAATCCAATCAACAACCCGCATCAAATCAACATGAGACCTGTGCAGGAAAAGTTGATGCAAATGCAAAAAACCGCAATTCCCTTGAATCATTGGGTCAGATCAAGGGAACCAACAATGGCAGTGAAAGAGTTGGAGTACAGACGCGGAGCATGGCCAAAATGAGCCGCGGTGGGATAGGACCAGAGGGTCCTCCCAACCGCTCCTGAGGCGCCACGAGCACCTCAGTGTCAATAGGGACATTAAATATCGCGGGAGCCAGGGCTCATATGTCCCAAGCCAAAAAGCTGGCATTCCTGCGAAAACCTCTTGTAGACATCTTGGCCATCCAAGAAACCCACTGCCTACAAGGGGAAGAAGAATACTGGTCAACCAGGGTCGCACCATCACAATCAGTATGGACATCTCACTGTGGGGTGATAGTCCAAAACAACAAAAATCTAAAATTACAAATTCATCATCACACTTGCACGGTCAAGTCCTGGTAGCAGCAATCACATGCCAAGATGAAATAATTTTGTTAACATGTATCTACGCACCGTGCACTTCAACTGAGAGAAAATTTTTTTTGAAAAAATTTCTACCCTCACCCTCCCACCAGATATCATCATGTTAGGCGATTTCAACTGCTGGGATAACCCCAATACAGATCGATGGCCTAATCCCAGGGGATACCCACCTGGACACATTGAATATCGCACAATGAAGGCATCTCTTGGCTTACAGGATGCTCTTCCCCCCAATTCACCAATCCTTCCCCACATGACAAGACCCAACATACATGAGGGACTGCTCATATCAATGAGTCATATTGACCACATCCTCATCCCACAATCCCACCACTCAAGAATCTCCAAATTTACAGCAAAAAATCAATTTTTCTGATTACCAATTAGTTACGGTGCAGTTAGCGCCAACCCAATCCCACACACAGGTGTCGCCTTGGAGAAAGCTTCACCCAGAAAATATAAGATTGCCTGAGATATCTGACTGGGTTGAAAACAAGGCTACAAACCCAGAATTCACAGCCCCATTCACTTCAGATCCCATCAGAACATGGGAAAATTTCAAAAAAGATTTAATCAACAAAACCTGACATATTGCATCACGCAAGTACACCGCGGACACAGCCACAATCAAGCGTACCTTAGCAGAACTAGACCACCTGGAAAGAAATACTCCGAGATCTGGCTATAGCCCAAATTGGGGATGCAAATGGGCAGAAATTTCTGCCCAACTTAACAATCTCATCTTTGAACACCAACACAGAATCAAAGTATTGAACAAAGGTAAGTTCATAAAGGAAGGTGAAACCTGTTCAACATACTTTTTCCGCTAATTCCACTCCCGCGGAAACCAGCCCATGTGTACACAGGTCCGTAAGACCAACGGCACTGTGTCAACTGACCCTGAGGAGGTCAAGGCGGAAGTACACCGCTATTACACAAAATTATATCGCGATATGCCAACAGATCCACAAAAAAATTAAAGAATTTATTCAAACTGCCAAGATACAAAGTACACCACTAAATTACAACATACTATCCCTTATCACACGGGAGGAGCTTTGGGAAACAATTCGCGGTGCACCACATAGGAAATGCTCAGGGCTTGATGGGATACCCTACGAATTTTACAAAAAATATTTTCAACAAATCGCCCCCCTCCTATTGGCGTCAATGAACCAGAGTTTGTTGGAAACACGCCTATTACCAGGAGGCCATGAATTCTACATTATAACCTTGTATAAAAAGGGTGACAAGTTGGACCTGGCTAACTGGCGCCCAATTGCACTCTCCAACACTGACACAAAAATTCTAACAAAAATTCTAGCAGCTAGATTAGGCGCAATTGCATCTGACGTCCTATCACCCAACCAGTTTGGGTTTATACCAGGGCGTTCAATATGGAACAACATTCACCCTGTTGCAAGTATTTGCCAATCCAAAGCAACTGGTGCCCTGGTCTTCTTGGATCAGGAAAAGGCGTATGACCATGTTAGCTGGCCATACCTAAAAGAATGTCTACATGCCTTTAAACTCCCCACCAAGATTCATAAAATGGACGATGCTCCTAACAGAATCTGCAACCATGGCGGTATGCGGCCCTGGATTCCTAACAAACAAGATTAAACCACACAGAGGGCTCAAACAAGGGGATCCCCTCAGCCCACTGCTATACAATTTCAGCTTTGACCCGCTCCTCCGAGTAACTGACTCATGTCTCATGGGGATAACCGCACAAGGACAACCAACAGTCAAGATACTGGCCTTTGCGGATGACTGCGTAGAAGGTATAGCAAACAATGAAGATGCCCAACAGCTGGAACACACTCTAGAGGAATACTCCAAGGTGAGAAATGCATCGCTCAACAAAAGGAAGACAGAAATCATCCTCTAGGAAAATACACAAACAATTGGGCCACAACATCAGAACTTCACACCAACACTCGAAGAAAAAACCCAATTATATTACCCTTTGCAACACCTCCTACCACCACTCCTGTCCGACACCTTGGAATCTGGCTAGAATCAGGGGGATTTGCTAATGAGACAATGGAAAGTAACCTGTTACAACGGGTATCCAAACGCGTCGCCTCCCTCAAGGGAAGAACCCTAGGATTAACAGGACGAGTTACAGTTGCTAAATCGCTCATCCTCCCAATACTGTGGTACCAGGCCTATGCGATAGCCTTCTCACCTACCTTTATAACCTCAATTCGCGCGCTTATCCAGGGCTGGCTGTGGCCTGGCTCTCACCCTCCTATACAGATGAAAACACTATTTGGCCCACGCTCAAGCGGAGGCATGGGACTAATAGATTTTGAGAGACATGCCAATCACATCCTAGGTACCTGGATAAAGGAAATCCTTGCTCCAGACCTCCCACAACAACATTGGTCCAGAGCAGCAAGGACTAACTTTGCACAGGCGCTCAAATTAACCAACCCACATAGTCCACCCAGACTACTTTCATACCTTGCCAAGCACCCTACTGCAATGGGTCCACATGGAACCTCCCCTCATTTCAAACATATCCTCCAAACTATCCACCGTATGGGATGGACCATAGAGAACATGGGTACTATACAGGGAAGGGGACGACCCAGCCCCCAATTCAAATTAAGAAACCCAGAAAACTACCCCCAGAGGGATATGCTCGCAACAACCCCAAGCATAGCTAGGATAGAATACCTAGATATGCTGGACATTCTCTATGATTTAACCACACAGAAAGCAATGTGGAAAATGACACACCACCCACTCCTACAACCAAGGATAAGAGCATACGCCTGGCGCTGTTTGAGAAGGACCTATAGGATGGCGGACCATTCCAACTCCCTCCACAAAACATGTGCAGTATGTGGAGGGGAGAGATCCCTAAATCACCGCCTAGAAACATGCCCCCCAACCAAAGCTATATGGCAGGAAGTCGCACGCCTGCTCAAGATTCAAAACGAACAGGAATTCTTGATTTCAAAGAGTATCTTCGCGCTCCAGATCGAGTCACCAATCCCATCTACACTCCGCTCCCTAATAATACCCATTGCAATGTGGACAATACACACAATTGCATTAGATGCGTTCAAGGGCACAGTCCCAACCATTCATGGGATTATTAACAGATTTCATGTCCACTTACTAGAGCACTTCCAAGCCTTGCTCTATGGATATATGAGACCAAGACAAAAAGCGCTCATAGAATCATGGTTCCCACTCTGGATCCTCCACACAGACCCTTTCCTTCACACCTGCTCCATAGCAGGGGAAACCCCCTCGGAGTAGTGCATCAACCCCCCATACCTGGCAGTACCGCTGGCAACAGGGGTAACTTGAGTACCCTGGGGTGCCCAATTTTTATATTTCTTAGTTATTCTCTTAGTTTCACATATATTTGGTAATGTCTGTCCCCTGGTCAGCTTACCTTGGTTAAATAAAAAGTGGAGAGCCAGAGCCCTTCCCAACAAGATATATGAATTTAAAGGGATTCCTCTTCAAGCAGCGAGTGCTTTAAGCCTACCATCTGGACATTAGTGAATAGCAGGAAATGAGCTCAAAATTGATGTCCCAAAAGGGCTATATAGGGAAATTATGGGACCTCACCAGCACTCATGGCTTGAACCAAATGTGGCTCCAGGGCTACTACTCTCTGGGAATGGGGAGGTGAAGGTTCTGCTAGCGAATTTACAGAAGGAGATGATAATGATCCAGTGACACCAAGTGGTGGCTTATCTATAATTAGCTCCTATAGAGGAAGTTAGCCGTATTCATGATTTTGGATTGTGGGAGGATCTCAGACTACCTACACTTTCTTCATTCAGAGTATCGACAGTGGTTCCGCGAGAAACACTAACTGGATTATTGGCAGAACAGCAAGATAAGGCTATAGCGTTATTTGAAAATACCAGGATATTTTCACATATGATGATCATGATTTGGGGTGCGCCTAAGGGGTGGTACATCGGATAGATACTGGGGATCACCCTCCCATTTGATCGCGACCTATTAAACAATCAAAGGCAGCGGAAGAGGTTGTCTCTGATGAGGTAGATAAACCTATCAAACAAGGGATGCTAGAGCTGTCAAACAGTCCATGGGCATTGCCAGTGCTCATTGTAAAGAAAAAAGATGGCTTGAATCGAGTGGTTATTGACTATTAAAAACTCAACAATGTAACGAAGAAGGATTCCTACCCTCTTCCATGGATTGATGACGCGTTAGACCAATTGGGCAGGGTGAATTATTTTTCTGCCATGGATCTGATCTCGGGGTATTGGCAGATAAAATTGCCATTGGTGGAATGGGAAAAATGCACTATCATCACTTTAAAGGGGTTATTCCAGATGACACGCATGCCACAAGGTTTGTGCAACGCCCTGGCTACGTTCCAGCGTGCCATGGATACGATTTTAGGTGACTTTAAAGCTGTCTTGCGTCTTAGTTTACCTTGATGATATCAATGTGTTCTTGCGGATGTTTACAGAGCACCTAGCCCACTTGTAACAAGTGTTCTGTCACCACGCCAATGCTAATATCAAAATCAAGCCTTGGAAGTGTCATTTTTAAAGGACAATTAAAATACTCCAGGTTTAAAGTGGATTAAAAAGGGCTTGAACTTGCAGCCAGCAAAGGTGGAAGTGATAAGCAAGATGACTCATCCAGGAAATAAACGAGATATTCAAGTGTTTCTGGGGATGGTTGGGTAATACTGACAGTTTATTCCCAAATTCAGTTGCATCAGGGCACCACTTTTTGAGTTATTAAAAAGAAATACCTCTTTCAATTGGATGGAACAATGCCAAAATGATTTCGATGTGTTACAAACCACGTTAGCAAGTGCACCCATTTTGCAATGTCCCAACTTTGACAAACAATTCATCATACAAATGGATGCATCCCTCTCTGCTTTAGGAGCAGTACTATCCCAGAAGAACAACGACGTCGTGGAGAATCCTGTCACATTTTGTAGTCAAAGTTTGAATTGTCATGAACAAAACTATACTGTGCCTGAGTGGGAGTGTTTGGCGGTGATTTACACGTACAAACAGTTTCAGGTATATCTACATGGGGTAAAATCTTAAGTAGTGATGGATTACGCTTCCTTGCGCTGGCTTCAGAATCTGCATGAACCAGAAGGATGGCTCATGCGTTGGGCACTAGAGCTTCAGGTGTACAATTTTGAGATTATACACCATCTGGGAGCAAAACATCAAAATGGGGATTGCCTTTCTGACTATCAATGGTTGCTATCATGGCGGATCTAGCCAACATTATGTACAAGAAGATGGTGGCGAACAAATACCATGATGAGCTGCCGCAGGTGATCAAGATATTAGATGGGCTCAGGCAGGATACTTCCCTATGTGAGGGGGTACTATATAAGTGGATCAGAGACTTGACACTGAGTTTCCCTAAACCTTCTGCGTACCTGTTTAGCATGGATGCACATCAGGTGGTAAGACATGAAAGATTGTGTAACAGATGAGTTTGTATCATTCGTTACATTATGAGTCAGATTCAAAATTTCTGAATCTGAGTTGGAGCACTTTTAAAATGTTTTTTTGATTTGTTTTAAAAATTACTTTTAGATTCAGTTGTTTCAGGTGCTGGGTTGTTCCTCACCCAAGTTGTAGATTAGGCTTGTGCAAGACTAATAAATAATTTGAGTGAGGCCCCAAAGCGCTGCCTTTACAAGGCGCGCCTGGCCATTCTGAAGTTCACTTCAAAATTCTTACCCTAGCATGTCCCTTTCCTGGGGAGCATTGCTGGTTGCTCCCCAGATGAGCTCTTGTCGGCGGGTCATTTTATTATCCTGAATAAAATAAAGAGTGCTACAGGGTTTGCATACCTCTCTTACCTGTTGGTCTTTTCCCTAATTGAGGAGTTTTTTGAGTAGGTTGGTTTCAGACCAATTCCCCCAGATGATTTGGCATAACCAACCAATAGTAGGTGAACGTTTGGCGCTGTCGGTGCCTTAAACCCCTCTCTACTTGGTTAGGATGCTTTGGTTGGTTGTTGTGCACTGGAGTATTTTTCAAATATATGGCAGTCAGAACTGGGGTTTTTCCGTCCGTTACATATTGCAGAAAACGTTGGAGTTTTTGCAACCCCACTACTACTGGGAGAGCATGCATTATGATGTATAGAAAATGGTAAATTGTTATATCAGTGTAAAGTGTAAAACCCATTTCACAAGAAGACCACATACCAGATGCTTAAGCCCTAATTTGCCTGGCACAGCATTTCCCTTGATGTAGTGGGACCTTTGCCAACTAGTGCCAACTGATCAAAGTATATAATCATCGCCATTGATCATTTGACCTGAGGGGTGGAGGCCAGGGCCATCAACAACTTGGGAGCGATCACTACTGCCAAGTTTATTATGGAGTGCATTATACAGTGACATGGCTGCCCGCAGTTCATTCTAACATACAACAGAACCAATTTCACTTTGCACATCTTGCCCAAATTGAACGAGTTAATGGCTATCTGTGGAGTTTTGACCACCCCCTATCATCCATAATCAAATGGAATGGTGGAATGGGTCAACGGAACCTTAGTGAACATACTCCATAAATTGGTAAAGGATCAACCCTCAGAATGGTTCACCCTCCTATCTACAGCTGTGTTTGCATATAATATCAGCTATCATTCGTCCACTGGTAAGAGCCCTTTCCAACTGCTGTTTGGTCGACATCTATCTCTGCCTGTCTTGCTTTACTCGTGTGTAGAGGACACTGGTGGTGTAGACCCTCAGCGATAATTGAGGACTCTTATGGAAATGCTGATCAAACTACAAATGTAAGCCTATTCCACCAGTTTGGCTAAGAAGATTTGCAATCAGACAGCTGACCAGAAAAGATGGAGCGGAATTCCACTGTTCGCTGTAGGAGATCATGTCTTATTTTATGACCAGCACGTATTTGGGCGAAAAACAATCTCTCTAACATCTGGGCTGTGTTTTTTGAGATAATCAAGAAGACAAGCATGGACGTCTACACCTTTAAGGAACCTGCGGGGGATCAGATTATCAATTGAGTTCATGCAAAGTTCCTTTGAGCATATAAGCAGTAAGAGCATATTGTTCAGTCAAAGGGGGTAACGTTGAGAAGTTAATATGACTGGATAATACGCTACACATACTGGTGGATCAAAGTGGGAACCAAGATGAGTCTTGAGATTGACGGAAAAGGTATTTGAAAAGTAAATTGATTGAAGTGTTGTCCATTTGGCGAATTGAGGGAAATTATGCCGAGATTTTGAGATAGATGAGAACTCCTAGAAAAGGGAAAACGAATAGGAGACTACCAAGCTGAGGATGCATACAGCTTTGGGAACTGGGATTTAAAGAGTTGAACGGATGATTAAAGAGGAGGTATTTTTCTTTTAGTAGGTTGTGGCAGACAAGTCTGTGATTATTAGAAGATTAATAAAAGGTTGATAGGGGCGATTACTCCATATATCATTTATTGAGTTTTATTAGAGTCAGCAATCTTCATTCGTCCAATTTGGTTGCTCAGTAGCTAATACCCTGTGTAAACTGACTCGGCAGAATCAAGCCTTTACGCCATGAAATAACACCCTCAAAGAGAAGGGCACAGTTGCTGCAGTGGCAGCAGCAGCTTCACATGTGAAACCAAGGTTGAAGTAACCTTTATAGGGGCAGAAATTGATAAACCTGTCAGTTTGCATCACCGCATGTGCTAGTTTGATTATGGGTTTGTCCACATATGAGAATAATTCCCATATTTAGCCCAAAGCCAAAATGCATGTGAGATTGGGGAAGCACAAGAGGGCAGTGGGAAACCACCTGGGAGTGTGCAAGGTGGATGTCAAGATCCTATGCGGACGAACTGACCCAAGGATTTGTTTGAACTGGACGAACCAGTCCAAGCACGTTTTCGCACTGGATGGAAAACGCTGGGTGAGGTTTCGCCGCTGCCCCACATGTGAGCAGAAGGCTGTGGGGCCGTGAACATCAGTGGGTCAGTGTCACGGCTAATTGGGTTGCTAATCTGTTTGTATTTTTAAATTTTCTTGAAAGTGGGTTTAAGCAGAAAGAAAGATTTTTGCCAACTTAATGATCCTACTTATAGTATGGTTCCTTTCACACGCCATATCCTTATCACCCTTCCTTATTTCTTCAGTATATGCCTTTCTATAGGGATGGCTTTGTCCAGGAGTTCGTCCTTCTGTATTTTGGAAAAACAATGTATGGTTCACGAAACAATGGCAGTATGATTCTCCTTAAATTTGAAAAGCAAGCCACCACATCTAGGGAATTGGATTGCCCATGTAATAACCCCTGATCTGCCCAGTCAACACTGGGTCTGAGCCTCCATATCAAACTTTGCACAGGCAAATAGCCTATCTAACCTACATAACTCCAACACCCATTAAAGTACCTTGCAACAGATACTAGCGCTACTGGGCCACATTGGACCCCAAAATTCTACAAAAGCCTACTCCATTCCATCAAACAAGACATATGGCACATTAAAGTTGTTGGCACAAGACCTGGAAATGGAAGAGCTACGCTAAAGTACGCATAAGAACACCAAGGGAAAGCCCCTAGTGGAGGATTCAGACAAGCACTCATACCAAGCAAGGGTTGATTATCTTGATGCATTAGACATCCCTTATGACCTTGACACCAGAAAACAATATGGAATTATACCCACCATCATCTACTAAGACTCACATCAGAGTCAATTTTTGGTGATGTCTGAGGCGCAACTACCGTAATGTAGAGCGATCTAATGCTGCACACCCCTCCTGTGGGGTTGTGAAGAACCTGGAATGCTACTCCACTGTATAGAACTCTGACCCATATCTAGACTAATATGGCGTGAAGTATGCGACTATTTAGACATAGAAGAACATAAGACTTCTCTTGTCATGAGACATGTTTGCTACCCACCTGAAATCGCCAATACCCACTTTACTCTGAAAACATATAGTGGCTATTGCACTATGAACTTTCCATACTAAATACGCTTGATTATTTCAGAGGTACAATACCCACTTTTAACGCAGCAATCAACTGATTTAAGTTTCACCTGCTTGAGCACTTTCAGTCATTTCTCTTTGTTTTATGAAATTAAAATGGGAAGAGTCATTGAATCATGTTTCCAATTTGGTACACCCAGGTTGATCCACTACTACATCCCTGTTCTATCATAGGGTAACGTCCCTATTGGTAAGTTATTCCATGATCTAATACCCTGGCAGGACCATCTGACAATAAGAGTAGCCTATCTACTCTGGGGTGTCAGTTTTAATTTCTTTCTTTTATACTTTACATTTTACTATTGGAATTGTCAATCACCTGATTGGCTTTACCTCAAAGTAAATAAGTAGCTAGCTCCATTTGAAAATGATAGAATTAGCGTTCTAAAACGCCATTCTAATCAATTATCTAATTGGCCATTGCATCTAATTGATTTAGAACAAGTAAGTGCTTATTTGTGCAAATCAACTTACAAAATATCACATAGTTGGCAGCTGCCCCCAAATAATCCTAATTGTACCTGTAATCAGATTTGCATCCTTTGTAAATTATAAATAGATTATTTAATTTGTGATTATTGCCAATCAACAGATTGTAAATAATTATCTCCATAAAGCTTAAATTATAAGCTTAGATTAAATGAACCGATTATTAAATATAAAAATAAAGCTTAATCCATGTCAAGCTGGATATTATGGTCATATAAAAATTTCAACATCCCCAGTTTGACCAGATTATACATCTACATTTTCAGTCATCTACAACTCTTGTTACTAACGTTATATGGGCAATCTTTTTAACTAACTTTTATTCTTTTCCAAGGAATGAGTTATACCTCTCAAAGGAATTTCATATATGGCCCTTCAGATCCCAAGCAAGAAAGTTGAATTATGTATTACTACCGCTGAATTACCAGTTAAATTTCTGTTCCTGTCCCAGTAGCAAGGACATGGATAACTAATGTCTCAATTGAGTCTTGGACAATTCTCCCTCTTTCACTATTTCTGAACTGGAATTTATTCTTTACTGGAAATAACTTTAGTCACGTTTATCAACAGAGATCACCAATCCTATAAAATACATATCCACCAGTTTAGGCCAGTTTTCAGCCATAATCCATATATCTCATGGAGTTTTTGTTTCAATTAGATTACCATTACAAACCAGTAATCTTATAATCTTAGCTAACTATTGGAGATTAAGAACATTTCAAGCTCCCTTTGAAGGTTTCAAAAGAAAATTTCCAAGGTCCTTGGTACTGCTTTTTACCCAGTGACCTTGAACATTTATTAGATCATGATACTGCAGCCTACACAACTTCATTCTCACACTGAAAATACACCTCTGGAACATTTCCAAATTCACAACAAAAAAATCAATTTTTCTGACTACTGATCATCTCAGTGCAGCTCTCACCAACCTGATTTCCACACAGGCGTCACCTGGAGGAAGTTACACCCAGAAAACATAAATTTGCCTGAAATATCTGACTGGGCAGAACATGAGGCCATGAACCAGAATTCACATCCCCCACTCATATTGGATCCCACTGAAACCTGGGCAAATTTCAAAATTAAATTAATATCTAAAACTTGTCACATCGCCTCACATAAGTACACTGCCAACCCAGCCACAATTAGGCGCACCTTGGCGGAGCTAGACCAACTCAAGATCAACGTCCCAAAGTCCAGCTATAGCCCCAATTGGGGAAACAAATGTGCGGAAATATCAGCCTGCCTAAACGCTCTCATATTTGAACACCAGCACAGAATCAAGGTATCAAGAAAAGGTAAGTTCATAAAAGAAGATGAATCCTGCTCAACGTACTTCTTCACCAATTCCACTCCTGAGTAAACCAGCCCATGTTCACACAGGTCCACAAAGTTGACAGCACCATGGCAACTAACCCAACGAAGGTCAAGGCAGAAGTACATCACTATTATACCAAACTATATTATGACACCCCAACGGACCACCAAAAAATTAGTATTTTTACAATCCGCAGGAATACAAAGCACACCGCCAGACTACAACTCTTAAACGTATTAACAAAGGAGGAACTCTGGGACACAGTCCGAGGTGCATTTCATAGGAAATTAACATGACCTGATGGGATACGCTACGAAATTTATAAGAAATACTTCAAACAAATTTGCCCCCCTCCTCTTGGCTCCAATGAGTCGGTGCCTGCTGGAGACACGTCTCCTACCTGGCGGCCAGGACTTCTATTTAATAACCCTGTACAAAAAGGGTAGCAAATTGGACCTGGCAAACTGGCGCCCAATTGAACTCTATAACGCAGATACAAAGCTAATCACAAAAATTTTAGCATCCATATTAGGCACAATAGCCCCCAATATCCTTTAACCCAATCAATTTGGGTTCATACCAGGGCGTTTAATCTGGATCAATATACACTCAGTTGCCAACGTTGCCAATCCAAAGCATCAGAACCCTGGTATTCCTAGACCCATAAAAGGCATACAACTGCATTAGCTGACCATACCTGAAGGAATGCCTGAGCGCCTAAAACTCCCACCCAGATTCATAAACTGGGCGATGCTTCTTACAGAATCAGCATCCATGGCGTTATGAAGCCCTGGCTTTCTAACCAACAAGATCACACCTCCCAGAGGGCTCAAACAAGAGACCATCTCAGCCCGCTACTGTACAACTTTAGCTTTGATCCACTCCTTCACGTTGCTGACTCACGCCTCATGGGAATAACTGCACAAGGCCAGTCACCAGTCAAGATACTAGCCTTTGCGGTTGACTGCATAACTGGTATAGCTAACATTAATGATGCCCGCTAACTGGAAAGCATTCTAGAGGAGTACTCCATTGTGAGCAATGCATCGCTCAACAAAAGGAAAATGGAAATAATCTTCTAGGCAAGTACACCAACAACTGGTTTACAACACTCAAACCTCATAGCCCCCCATGAAGTAACAACCCGCTCATCCTACCCTTTTCATCAAATCATTCAACCTACCCCATCCGCCACTTTGGAGTATGGCTGGAGACAGGGGTATGCCAACAAGACAATGGAGAACAACCTACTACAGCGGATGACCAACCAAGTAGCCTCCATTAAGGGAAGATCCCCAGGACGAAAAAGTGAGTAACAGTTGCCAACTCACTCATCCTCCCGATTCTTTGGTTCCCCACACACGCAATATCCTTCTCACCCACCTTCATGTCCTCAATCCGCGCACTCATCCAAGGCTGGCTGTGGCCTGGGACCCAGCCACCTGTATGGGTGGAAACACTCTTTGGCCCACGTTTCAGTGGATACATGGGCCTAATAAACTTTGAGGTCCACACCAACTGATTACTGGGCACCTGGATAAAGGAAGTCCTTGCCCCAGACCTCCCAAAACAACACTGGTATAGAGCAGAGAGGGCCAGCTTTACACAGGCGCTAAGACTATCCAACCCACACAACCCATTTAGCCTGCTCACATACCTCGCAAAACACCCCACCGCAGTGGGCCCTCACAGAACTCCCCCACACTTAAAACAACTCCTCTGCACCATTCAGAACATGGGGTGGACTGTCACTCTCACAGGCACTAGTCAGGGAAGGGCAAGACCCAGATACCACTTTACGCTAAGGAACCCAGAGGACAACCCCAGAGGGACAGTCACTATGGGACCCCAGACATAGCAAGAATCGATTACTTGGATGCTCTAAATTCCCATACGACCTCACAATGCAGAAGACAATATGGGGGCTGAAATTATCCGCTCCTCCAGCCAATGGTAAGAGCTAACACCTGGCGCTGCCTTAGGAGAACATACAGGACTTCAAATCGCACCAACTCTCTCCTGAAGAGTGCGCAGTATGTGGAGGGGATGGCACCCTACACCACCGCCTCAAAGCATGCCTCCATTAAGAGCCATATGGCGGGAAGTTGCGCGCCTGCTTAAGATTCTAAATAACCAGGAATTTTCCATCTCCAGGAGCTTCCTTGAACTACAGATTGAATCCTCATTATCAACTAACCTTAACTCCCTAATAGTAACCATCGCAATGTGGACAGTCCACACCATTGCTTTGGATGTGTTCAGGGGTACGTACCAACCATCCGTAGGACAATCAATAGATTCCACGTCCACCTACTGGAACACTTCCAAGCCTGGCTTTATGGATACATGAAGCAGAGGCAGCAAAGGCTCATAGAGTCATGGTTCCCACTATGGTTTCTACACATGGACCCCTTCCTACACACCTGCTCCATAACAGGGGAAACCCCTCTCGGAAAAGAGTACTCAATACCCCCCACACCTGGCGGTACTGGCTGGCAACAGGGGTAGTTCGTCTACTCTGGGGTGCCTTATTCAGTTCCATCTCGCCTTCCTCTTTCCTTAAGTTCTTTTTGGTATTGCTTGTCCCCTAGTCAGCTTGCCTCAGTTAAATAAAGATACTGCAGCCTACAGATTTTCCTTTCCGCTTGATATCAATTTCAAGCAAATTTTTATAAAAGTTCAAGTTTACCACCGCTATCTAGCTACATCCATTTTTATTGTTGAAGTCCTCAGATCCATCGACTGCTGCTCCAGTGTGGGGTAGCGGTGCTCCACCACTAGCGTTTTCCACCCTGCAGGCAAACTTGTCTGCATGTGTTTAAATAGCACGCCAGCCTCTACCAGCCATTATCACCACTGGACTTACCACTCCACCTTGCATGCATCCAGACTTCTCACTCCCATCCTCTCGCCATCCCTTGTTCCACAATCCAATTCAGCCTATGTGTTGACTATAAGCGTTTATTCCCGTATGCCAACAAAGCAATTATTGAACTTGCTATCGCTGCAATGCACCAGCTGGCTTTATCAATTTTTAGCCCTTTTAAAGCTATTTTGACATTAGATTACAGACTGTAGAGGACGCTGCAGCAGCGGCTTCTACTCACCTTGTTTACAAAAGCAATCCCATACCTACTACCCAAACTCGCCTCCCTTTAGACACCATGATTGTGGTGTCCTTTGTGACCCTCCCTTCCACCTCCCACACCAAGTTTTATATGATCAATTAATGGCGGGCTTCTGGCTTATGGGACTCAGTCCACCTCGTCTTCACTGTCCCTCTGGTTCAGAGCGCCTTGCTGCCCCTTGCGCCACTGCTACCATAATACCACACCACCCTGACATAACCCAACAAATCCCCCCATGCTCATATTGCAGCGGCATCTGAGCACTTTTTTTGAGCTCATTTGAATAATGGTTGCCAGAGTTGTCCCTACTGTTTTGGGCTCATCCATTCCAAAAATATTGCCCCTGAGCCACTTCCTCTGATACGGCTTCTGAGCTCTATTTAGCGGATTTCAAATGGGGCGTTTTGTTGCCCCCTTCCGCTCAAAGTTCTTATTTGATGGGCCAGAGTGGAAAATTGGCCCCCACCAATTCAACCACCCAAATTAACCCACCCAATAACACCCCGCCAATCATATCAGGCTTGGACCACCATTTGCACCCAAGCAGCCTATTTCTCTATTACTCACCTGAATTCTTCATCCACTATTCTCATAAACCAAAATTCATGGGTCCTATTGGCCAAGGTTGATGAATCAGGTAAAGTTATCACAAATGAGGAATCTGGTGAACTTCTCGACCAGTACAATTATCATTGGGCCAAATTTTACAATTCTGATTTTGAAAAAACCCTATCCCCCAAATGTTTAACCCCTAAGCCCAATGCCATCCCCTATTAGAGTGACCACCAGCTAGCCTTAGCAGCGGTGGCCTCACCCATTGCCAAAACCTCCGCAAAGCAGTGGCCCATTTAGTTTCTCAATTCCATGAAGGGCTGACCACACTAAACTTCCCTCCTGATTTTCATGAAGCAGCATGAGGAGAAATCACCAATTTTCTTACAGATGCTGATGTCACATTTTAGCATGTGGAAAAACTAGCAGATTTTGACCCATCTGCTAAAATCATCCACCAAAGTCTATCCAATTTTGCCCAACTCCTCGATGCCCACATTCAAGCTAAACATCACCTAGTGGAATTTGTTGAAGCAGTCTTACAACCCACCTGAAGAAGAAAACTCAATTTTCACCGACATCCACCCACACCACACAGATGCCCCAACGCCTTGGCTCTCTGCTTTTGTTTTTTATTCAACTATAATGATACTGTCTCGCCAAAAAGCCTGTATAAGAGCTGCCTGACCCCCCACCCTCTGCCATGGTAGGTTAGCGGTATTCAGCTCTCCTCCTGATTGAAGGTTATGTTTTGGTTTTATTGTTCCATTTGTTTGTTCATTCAGTTTTTTTGCTCATCAAGCATATGTAATATGTCCCCTGGTTGGCGTACTTCAAATAAGTTTTGATACTTCAGCCTACGCTCTTTATTTCTCTGGCAATTTATTTGTAGATGGACCACATTGCTTTCTGCCGCTCTTAACTCCATTGTTCTTGTCCTTTCTGGTTCCAAGAAGCTCATAGCCATCTCCTATAAAATGATTTATGATGTTACATGATTATCGCACATCTGGAGACTATTAGTAATATCCTCCCTTAATGATTATAGTCAGAGGCCTGATCTGAAAACTACCTGAACATGTCCCTTGCACAATGCTAGCCCACATGTCAAACGTACTCAACAAATATCTTTGGCAATTATTCAAGGATCAGTATCCAACACCTGTTCCTTATAAGGATTACACGGAATTGTTTGCTGATTGCCTCTTTCTTTTACCTTAGTACCCTCAATTCAGGGTACTTTATTTATCAAGTTCAGAGATTCAAGTTTTCTTACCATAGTTGCTCTTTACTAAAGTTCACCTCATATCCAAAGAACTTGTCTCCACTCTGGGTTAGCTCTTGCAAGTATTTGCTTAAAAAATTTTGATGGCCAATATATATTCAATTGAGGCAGGCCAATTAGGGGATGGGCATGACCAGTACACTAAAGTGGTGAGAGGGAAAGAGGTAAAAAATTAATAAAATTAAATAGAAAAGGACACCCCAGAGAAGACTAGTACTCCTGTTGTCAGCTGGCACTGGCAGGTGTTATAGGTAGTGGACAGCCTATTCCATATGATCTCCCCTAGAATGAAGCAGGTTTGGAGGAAAGGATCCGCGTGTAGATACCAGACTATGAACCACTACTCAATGAGTCTTTTCTGCTTTGGCTTCATATATCTTTAGATCCAAGCCTTTTGATGTTCCAGTTGTTGTAAGCTAAACCTGTTAACAGTCCCGTGGTTGGTTTGTACTGTGCCATTAAAGGCATCTAGCAAGACAGTGTGTATGGTCCACAATGCTATTGATACTATGAGGGAACGGAGCATGGGGGTATATGGGATTTAAAATGGAGTGCAAAGGGCGTTTTTAAATTGATAGATCCTGATTGATATGAACTTAAAAAAGCGCGCCACCTCGCGACATATGGATTTTAATGGTGGTCATACTTCAAGGCTGTGGTGTAAGGTTCTTTTCTCTCCAAACTGCACATGATGCATGGGAGGTGTTTGTGCGGTCTGCTTTTCTTTAAGTTCATCAAGGCATCGCCAGCATATTGTCTCTGACTTGGGACTGGAGAAAAATATGGTGGGTGAGCCCAATTGCTTTTTGTGTTATGAGGTCATAGGGGATGTCTAGGGCATCTAGATAGTCTATTCTTGCAATACTTGGCTTATTTTCGTGGGTATTCTTCAGGGTTGGATGGACCTGTTTCCCAAATGTGAAAGACGTTTTGGGTCTTCCCCTTGCCTGACTTGTGCCCCTTATTGTGACGGTCCATCCTGAGTGTTTGATTATTTTAATGAGGATTTTCAAGTGAGGGGGTCCTGTGGGGACCAGAAGCATTAGGATGGGATGCGAGGTGTGAGAGTAAGCTGGACGGATGGTGGGGTTGGATTGTTTGAGTGCTTGCGCAAAGTTGTACCTGGCTGCTCTGGACCAGCGTTGGCGTGGTAGATACGGGGCTAGGACGCTATCTATATAGTTTTCTAGTATGTGGTTGGCTAGGTCTTTAAAGTCCATTAGGCGCATGCCACCACTTGAGCGTGAGCCATAGAGCATCTCTATGTGTACTAGTGGGCGTGATCTTATTTTCAGTCATCCTTGAATCAAGGCGCGCACTGAGGAGATGAAAGAGGGTGAAAAGGAGACTGTGTTGGCGAAACACCTGAAAATTGAGAGGATTAAGGAAACTGCGACTTTTTGAGCCCTGATATCCCTGATGACCTTCCTTTGAGGGAGGCAATGTAGTTTAACATTCTTTGTAGGAGTTTGTTCATTATTTTTTCCGTGGCATATACGTTTTCTTCCAGACACATTACAAGGTGGAGGACAGGGTTAGGGGGATGGGAGTGAATGAAAAGGCAGGATGAGGGGTTCAATCTTTTGTGGGTGTCTTGGTGGTGTTGAGGTCTTGTTGTCCAGTGTGCCCTGTATTTGCCCATTAGGATAACTTCAGCTTTATTTTTTGAATGTCACGTTTCTCACCGTAGAATTTCCCTCCATTAATTTTTAAGGATCCAGGAATTTTCCTTACTAGCTATGCCAGCCACACAGTCATTATGAAGGTCAATATCTTGACTGATGGCTGGTCTTGAGCTATGTTGCCAGCTAGGCGTGAGTCTGCTACGCGGAGGAGTGGAGCTATAATTAATTTGTAGAGTAATGGGCTGAGGGGATACCATTGTTTGAGCCCTCTATATGGTTTAATTGTGTTAATGAGGAATCCAGGGCCGCACACAGACATGGAGGCTGATCTTGTGAACAGCATTGCTAGTTTATGTTCTTAAGGGGAGTTTGAGTGCTTTCAGGTATTCTCTTAAGTATGTTCAACTGACATGGTCATATGCCTTAACCTAGTCTAAGAATACCATGGCGCCAGTGGCTTTATATTGACATACATTGACAACGGTGTGGATGTTGGTACAGTACATCTTTTGGGTATATACCCAAACTGGTTAAGGGACAGTACTTTGGCTGAAACTTTTTCCTAGTCTACTAGCTAGAGTTCTGGTGATGAGTTTTGTATCTGTATTTGTTAGGGCAATGGGACGCCAGTTGGATAGATCAAACTTGTCACTCTTTTTGAAGAGGGTTATAACATAGGCGTCATCGCCTCCTGAGTGAAGGCAGTTTTCCAGTAGGTGCTTATTTATGGATGACAAGAGGAGCGGGGCCACGTTCCAGAAATAATTTTTATAAAACTCATGGGTTATTTCATCAGGTCATTGAAATTTTCTGCCAAGGTCACCGTGCACATGACCCAGAGCTTATCCCAAGTGATTATTTTATTTAACCGAGGCAAGTTGACCAGGGGACGAGCAATACCAAAAATATAGGGGAAAGGGGAAGGCGAAGTGGAACTGAATTAGGCACCCCAGAGTAGACGAGCTACCCCTGTTGCCAGCCAGTACCGCCAGGTGTGGGGGGTATTAAGTACTCTTTTCCGAGAGGGGTTTCCCCTGTTATGGAGCAGGTGTGTAGGAAGGGGTCCATGTGTAGAAACCATAGTGGGAACCATGACTCTATGAGCCTTTGCTGCCTCTGCTTCATGTATCCATAAAGCCAGGCTTGGAAGTGTTCCAGTAGGTGGACGTGGAATCTATTGTTTGTCTTACGAATGGTTGGTATGGTACCCTGAACACATCCAAAGCAATGGTGTGGACTGTCCACATTACAATGGTTACTATTAGGGAGTGGAGAGTAGGTGGTATTGGGGATTCAATATGGAGTGCGAGGAGGCTCCTAGAGATAGAAAATTTCTGGTTATTCAGGATCCTAAGTAGGCGCGTAACTTCTCGCCATATGGCTCTTGATGGGGGCATGCTTTGAGGCGGTGGTGTAGGGTGCCATCCCCTCACACACTGCGCCCTCTGCAGGAGAGAGTTGGTGCGATTTGAAGTCCTGTATGTTCTCCTAAGGCAGCGCCAGGTGTTAGCTCTTACCATTGGCTGGAGGAGCGGATAATTTCAGCCCCCATATTGCCTTCTGCTGTGTGAGGTCAGGGATGTCTAGAGCATCCAGGTAGTCTATTCTTGCTATGTCTGGGGTCTCATAGTGACTGTCCCTCTGAAGGTTGTCCTCTGGGTTCCTTAGCGTAAAGTGGTATCTGGGTCTTGCCCTTCCCTGACTAGTGCCTGTGAGAGTGACAGTCCACCTCATGTGTTGAATGGTGCAGAGGAGTTGTTTTAAGTGTGGGGGATTTCCGTGAGGGCCCACTGTGGTGGGGTGTTTTGTGAGGTATGTGAGCAGGCTGAATGGGTTGTGTGGGTTGGATAGTCTTAGCGCCTGTGTAAAGCTGGCCCTCTCTGCTCTATACCAGTGTTGTTTTGGGAGGTCTGGGGCAAGGACTTCCTTTATCCAGGTGCCCAGTAATCAGTTGGTGTGGACCTCAAAGTTTATTAGGCCTATGTCTCCACTGGAGCGTGGGCCAAATTGTGTTTCCACCTGTCATGATTCCAATATGACTGGACAATAAGCCTTAGGTCATTATGGCGGAATGGATGGAATCCACTGAGTTTTGATATGAGTAATGGTAATTTGAGTGCCTCGAAATGAGGTGATATTGGGTTGTTGGAAAATTGTCTCAGATTAGGCAATTGGGAAATTAACAAATAAAAATTTGATGGAACCAATGAGATGTGGCGAATTAGATTACAAAGCCATAGAAGGGATAGCATCTGAAGTCGCTACAATTTAGGCTAGACAAGATGATCAAGAAAAGAAGGTTGTTAGTAGCATAGTTTATGCTGAAACAGCAAGAATCCGCTGTTTTAAGTATATTAAATAAAAGAGAGTTGTGGGAGTGAGTGCTCCGTATTTATTTAAAAGATTATTTTGTTGTTTTGAGGACAATGATCATCATATCGTTGGTCCTAATTTCTCAGTGGTTCAAACCATGTGCAAAATCTGTTGGCATATCTCTTGAATACCGCTGATTTTATAACAGTGGTCCTCACTACAAGGGGCCCATTTATCAATTTTAAATGATAAAAACTCAGTTGCCAGCTATGTTGCATCGATGTTGTTTTGATAAGTGTTCTACTCAACGCTCTGGGTCAGTTGCCTATGTGGAGCTGAAACTGGCTTTGGACACTGTGCTGAAAAAACAAGATGAGTTGCTCCAGGAAGTTTACTGCAATAAGCTGCCCCCATTCAATTGTGAAGGGAATATTAATGGGTTCTTTAAATGATTTAAAATTGCAACTGAAGGAGTCTCAGATTGACAGAGAGCAAAACTGTTGAGATCTTCCCTGGATGTTGGAAGTGCTGATCAAGTCATCTGTTACCTTTCTGGCAGTTCCATTACATACCAAGAAGTCAAAGAGATATTGCTGTAATTGTTCTGCAGAACTGCAAAAATGTCACAGTGGAAGGCCAAATTTTTGACCATCAGGTTTCAGCGGAATGAGACCCTCACTGTGTTTGCTGAGTGATTTAAGGTGAAGCTCACATGCTAATTGGGGCTGAAATTATACCTGAATCAGATGTGTGTATTGTACTGACTTTGGCTGTAAAGCCATACCGTGAGTTACATAACGTTATGGCCCCACTGTTGGATGAAGATGTACCTTTGCTTAAAATTTTTCAGTTCTTGCACCGTATATATCAGCAAACTTCCCTCCACCTAATACCAAGCAGAATCATTCTGCTATAACTGCCGAATCATCTTACTTGGGGTACTCTGCTAGTCCAGTTCACATTCCAACAAATCACTCTCAGCAGTTAAACATCCAACCTATACCTGCTTATCATCCTCAGCCCAACTATCGCCCTAAGCCTGTTTATGCTGACCACTTCCAACCCAACTCTTGATGTGGCTTTTTTTGCATTAATTGGGGACATGAGCCCTATGGGGTCATCTGTTTCAAATGCAGTTACAGGGGCACATGGACTGATGGTGCCCCTATCAACAGGTCTCTTGCATATAGTCGGAACAGTATTGCTAGGGAAAAGTCAGAGCGGAGTATTGATAGGACTCTCTACCTCCGCTATATCAAACCCAAACGTCCCACCTGAACCCATCTTAGAATATTAAGCGGAAACTCCCTTGTCCAATGAGTCAGTATTATACAAGTAGTTAGTTGAGGGGGTGAATATTTTGACACAAGTGCAGTCTGCGGCTATGGTGGGAGAAGGGTCTCGGTTGCAGGTCAAGCCATATGCTTGTCAGATGTCTGACCAAGTTTCACCTGAAAAGTTAGACCCCTCTGATGCACCTTTCTTGCAAGCGGTAAGAGGCACTCTTCCAGTCAACACTATTATCAAACAATACCCCAGAATTGGTGAAGGGATTGTGGGTTTTCTTGAAAACAGAGACGCCATAAATGTCCATGTTATAAACAGTCAAGATGCATCTTACTCCGAATGTACTTACTGTGACCTGGTTGTAGCTAAAACCTGAGTCTGTGCCATCATAGATACCGGTGCCCCCATCAATATAGTCTCCACAAAGTTGGCGGCTAAATAATTATTAAAAACGGACGTGAACCACTGGGTGGTATATGGAGCTGCTGGAGCGGATAACACAATCTCTGAGGGAGCATACAATGCGCTTCCATTGGGGTTTGGTTCTATCGTCATGGTAGTCACAGCTATAGTGTTATGATTAGCAATCATGATCTAATAATTGGAACCGCCTTCTTAAGACATTATGGGGCTGTTATTGAATGACGGACAAGACTTTTGAAATATTGGTTCAGCGAATCCCAATTCACTTCACCTCTAGCGGAGTGCCAAAATAATCTGGTGCATATGGGAAATATCAATCTAGCTTATAGCGACGGAGTAATCCCAGTGTGCTACCATAATTTAAAGGGTTAAACCCGGGCCCTTCCTCAACAGATTTATGAATAATAGGGCTGCCTCTCATGGGACCATCTAGTACTAAAAAAAAAGGGCTGCCTCTCAAAGCTGTTGAACCTATATCTATTCCATCCAGGAATCAAGTTATAGTAAACACTGACTTGGTGATAGAAGTTACAGATGGACTATATGTGGACGTTATTGGGCCATATCAGCAGTCGCGGTTTGAGCCCCACGTGGCCCCAGGCATTATGTTACCTGGGTAGGGGACGATCAAAGTTTTACTTGCAAACCTACAAATGGTATCACCACAAATCCGCCGCCACCAAATAGTGGCATATTTGCACTTAATCCCCATTGAGGAGGTTCTTTTGGGACATGTGTTTGGGTCGCTGGAGGAATTTGGTCTGCTTTTTGAACCACAGCTCAACCTAATGGCTGTTGTATCACACAATGACTTAATGGGGCTGTTGGAACCACAGAAGAATAGGGCAATCACTTTATTTGAAAACATAAAGAAATTTTCACCGTTGATGACCATGATTTAGGTTGCACACAGGGGGTAGTTAATAGGGTAGACACTGGAGATCATCCTCCCATCTGGTCAAGGCAAATATGGTGATCAAGAATGGCGGAAGAAGTAGTAACTGAGGAGTTCGACAAGCTATTAGAGCAAGGGATGCTTAAGCCATCAAAGAGTCCATGGGCTTCTCCCATTCTTATTATAAAAAAAGGATGGAACTAACTGTCAGGCGAACAGCAAGTAAGAATTAGACTGGCCTGCCAGCCCAAATGCCAGAGCATCCAAACAGCAGACCAGAATGCCTGGGGCAATGCTGCTGATACAACGAATATGGAACCAGAAAGGAGTTCTGCCAATATCTGCCGATGAGCCAAAATTTCATATAGGCACAAAATAAAGTACCAGATGCACATGGCTGTTAACACCAAGGGGTACAGGAATGTCAGCGGATAAGGCAGCTTAATTTTTACCATATAAAAACTAATTTTTTGGGAAAGGATTTACAATATGAATTTTAGGAAAGAAAAATCAACCAACAATTTTCTCAGTGTGATGTGACTGATTAAATAGTAGTCAACTTGGGGAAACTAAGCCAGGATCAGGTCCCACAAATTCAGCCTAACTAGCAAATTATTTGGGAATGGGTGGGTCTGTTCCTTGGGAACTAACATCAAAAATTAGGCGGTGGGCTGAGTCGCTGCTGGTTTGACCTTGAACGTCCAAACCAAGGCTCTACTATGTTTCTGATGGTTGGTGCAATGGCATTTAGACTGATGAGCGGTGGGAATCCCCCAAGGCCATCCCAAATAGGGGTGGGCCCATTTGATTGGGAATGGGTTTGGGACGCCTAACCCACCCATGTTCGGTTGCTGGGCTGTTCATTTGGTTGGTAGCAATGCATCAGGAGCAACACCCAATTTGTTAACAGGAAGCTTCAAAACTTGTCAATGGTGTCCGGTACTATTACCTGCCCATCGGGGGTGATGCCCAACAGATTTGGGAGAGGGGAGATTTTTCTGATCATCATATTAACTGAATCACAACCATCAGGCTTCGGGCTGATAGCTCAGTCTTCATAACTTTTTGACCATTTAAAATCTGAGCATCATGCTGATTGCCACTCAAATTAGTTATGATCAATTTCATTTTAGCAATCTCGGTGCAGATTTCACTGATTCTTCAAAGCAATTCTGCCAGGGAGAGTGTGGATATCAGGAGTGGTATCCAAATTGAGAGGGCTGTTACCCAGCGCTCATCTACCATGTGAGTGAGATCCCCCTGAGTAACATGGGGTACAGCCATCCTCTTTAGTACCTTCTTACTTGGAAATGGAAAAATGGCCCAATCAACCGCCAGGGGATGTTCCCCAGGACTTACATTACCCTTTCCTTTTCCCAAGGGAAGGAGCCCACCACTGGGGAACTTCATGAGATCCACATTCTGTACGCCTTGGGTAACTTGATTGCCATAAGAGACGCGACTTTTGGGGAGGGTGGAAAGCTTTGGGGTGGGAGATTTGGAACGAATCAACCAGGTTTATACAATTCGCGCAATCGTGCACAATGACCCAACTGTTTTCATAAGCCAGATACCCTTTCCAAGCCATGAGGTATTGTACAGAATGTCAGGATTTCCAGGATGCCAGGATAGCTTCTACCTGAACCTCCTCTACAAATTTTGACAATGATTGGTTCCAGTTCTGTGGGTATTGCACCCTTGAAGGGTGACAGCTTGGAGACATGGAAAAAGGGATGCTGCTTCCAATGCGTGGGAAGCTTCAACTGGAACGCCCCGTTACCCAATACCTCCTCCACCAGATGGGGACCCGAGCATTTATTGACGAATTTGTGGTAAGGGGCCTGGATTTTTAAATGATGGGTGTCGAGCATAACATAAGAACTCTTCATAATCTCGTGACCTGGAAGGCGTTTTTAATATGTGAACTGCTTGTAGTCATCTATAGCTTTGGTGAGGTCTTCCCGCACTAAAGCTTAAGTTGATCTAATATGAGCAGTATGGTCTGCGGCAGCTTGAACCTCTGGTCACAAGCACAGTCTGACCAAAAATGAAGGATTATAACCCAACGTTGCTTCATAGGGGGAAAACCCTGTGGACGCATGGGTTCCAATATTGTATGCGAATTGGGCGAGAGGGAGATCATCAGCCCAAGTATCCTGCCCGGCTGCAGCATAGCAACGCAAGTATTGATCAAGAACTTAAATTGCCCCTCTTGGTCTGGCCATCAGACTGAGGATGATACGCCATGGAGCAACAGGGGGATATTTCAGGATGGATAAGAGTTCACTCCAAAACCGCGCAGTGAACTGAGAACCATGGTCACTGATGATTTTTTGGGGGAGACTAAACATCAAAAACACATGGCGTATGAAAAGGCGGGCAGTTTCTTTGGGCGTAATCGCAGAAGTGCAAGGTATAAAAAGGGAAAATTTTGTGAAGTGATCCACCACTACCATCACCGCTGTGAACACATTTGAACAGGGGAGCTCGACGATAAAGTCCATGGACACCAATGTCCATGGGCCCTCCACCTGTTGTAAGGGGTGCAGGAGGCCATTTTTGCTAGAACGATTTAACTTGGCCCTGGCGCAAGTAACACAATTGGTGATCCAGGCTGGGACTTCTTTTGTCAAGACTGCCCGATTGTAGGTCCATTTGATCAAATTGATGCATTTCTTAGAACCTGAGTGACCAACCGTGGGGGATCATGATGTGTGCGAAAAACCTCAGTTTGGAAGGAGGGGGGAACCCAAACGCGGGATCTAAAATATATAAGACCCTCCTTTAGTGAGTATAAGGAGTGTTTAGGCTTCTGGTGGGATAACTTCTCGACCAAACCCAAGCCCTCAAGGCATGCCATTTGACTGGCTAAGAACTGAGCAACTAACAGATTGTCAGGAGCCAGAGCGACGGAAGAAACGACAGGGGGAACAATTGATAAGAGTTAGGTGGTAGGAATCACAGTAATGAGATCCACTTCCTCCAGATCTGTGGAACTGTGGGCGGGGCTGCGGCTGAGAAAATAGGGAAGTACATTTAGTGCACCTTTTACAAATTCATATTTGAAGTTGAAACTGCACAGATCCTGATAGGTTTGGGCTAGTTGGTGTGCCAATTTTTGGGGTTTACGAAAGTACAACAAGGCCTGGTGATCCATGCGAACTGTTAATTTATGTCAAGCACCCTGTAACAGGTGCCTCCAATGAGTTAGGGCCCATGAAACAGCTGCCAACTCCCTGTCTTAAATAGCCCAAGACTGCTCCATAGAGGTAAACTTTTGGGAAAGGTAGGCGACTGGGTGTTCCAAGCCATCGTGCTCCTGAAGGAACACTGCTCCAACAGCTACTGATGATGCATCGCATGCAAAGATATATGACTTGATGGGATCAGAATGTTTTAAAATGGGAGGGGATACAAACACCTCTTTAATTGATTTGAACGCCTGTTGGCATTTTCCATCCAATGAAAAGGTACGTTTTTCCCTGTGAGTGGGTGGAGTGGGGCGGCGAGCTGAGAGAGTGTGGGGGAGAACTTTTTTAATAAAATGATGGTTCCCAAGAAACTACAGTTGTTTCTGGGTGTTGGGGTTGGCCACTCCCGGATAGCATCCAACTTATTGAGAGGGATTGTGACACCATCTTTAAGAACCAGATTACCGAGGGAAAGTAACCTCCTCCTTATAAAACTCACACTTGGACGGTTTGAGGAACAACCCTGCCTTATGCAAGCCGACCACCACCACTTAAGGGCTTTGGAGCGAGTGAACTAGAATAAAACGATGTATGCCGCAAGGGGGAACTGTAGGGCACCCAGTACATTATCAAAACATACATTTAATTGTAGCGGGAGCAATTTTCCGGGCCCCAAAAAGGGATTAACGAAATTAAAATTCCGCGCTTTGTTCAGACCGCCGTTAACCATTCCTGTCCTTCCATTACCCAATTTGTTTAAGGCATTCACCAGATCCAGTTTTAAAAATGGGGTTTTGGGGGTTGCCGACCGATTGTCTTCCAGAGGAAGGGGAGGGATCAGTAACTGGATTTTTTTCAAAGCCCAAACCCCCTGCAGGGACAAAAGAACCATCCGCTTTTTTTGAAGATTATGGGGAGGGATGGGGAGGTTCCCTTTTTTCAGCCAACCTTTTTCAACATATCGTCCAACCAGGTATTGAGTAACTTTTCCTTCTTCCATGGGGACAAAA
>JAKSZP010004506.1:0-58195 GCA_022478985.1 Massospora cicadina
TCTAGAGGAGGCCTTCCACCGGCTTGCTGAGACCAACATTAAGATCAAGCCCCACAAAAGCCACTTCTTTAAGGATCAACTGGAGTATCTTGTGTTTGTGGTAGACGCTACTGGGCTTAAAACTCAGCCAGCCAAGGTAGAGGCTATCTGAAAAATGACTCAACCAAGCAGTAAGTGTGACATACAAGTATTTTTTGGGATGGTGGGTTACTACTGGCGCTTCATCTCTAAATTCAGCTGTTTTGGGGGCCCGCTCTTTAAGTTGTTAAAAAAGGATGCTGTGATTGAATGGACATAACACCATCAACACAACTTAATACACTTTAAATAGCATTAATCAATGCAAAGTGCTACAATACCCAAATTTTTATAAGAAATTTATTGTTCAGATGGATGCGTCCCTTTACGCCATTGGGGCAGTTCTATATCAAAAAGATGATGAGGGAAAGGAGTATCCAATTGCATACTGCAGTCATAGCTTGTACTGCCACAAATGCAATTACACCTTGCCTGAGTGGGAGTGCTTAGCAGTGATCTTCGCATACAAGCAATTCAGGATATATTTGCATGGGGTAAAGTTTGAATCTGTAATTGATCATTCATCATTACGCTGGTTGAAGAATCTCAGAGAGTCTGAGGGGCGTCTAGCCCGATGGGCTCTTAAGTTTCAAGCTTATGACTTTGTAATCATCCACCAACTTGGAGAAAAACACCAAAACGCAGATTGCTTATCAAGATTGCCAACCATTGCCATTATGGCGGATCTCAGTGACTTAATGTATGGCAAAATGCTCAGCGGGAAATATGATGATGAAATGCCCCAAGTCATCAAGGTATTGGATGTAATAAGGGTTAATACATTCCAGAAGAACGGTGAATTGTACAAGCAGATAGGGGACACTACCATTAACATCTGAAGGCCTTCCATCTGACCAAGTATTATTATGAGCACACACCGAGCAGTTGGACATGATGGAGTACATAAGACCCTGAAATTGTTGTGACCTTGGTACTACTTGGAAATCATGCAATTTGACGTGCTTGAAATCATTTCTTGCTGCCACCAGTGCCAAGTGGAAAAACCTTTCCGCCAGAAGTCTTAATACCAGTTAGTGAAACCGCATATTACTTGGCATACGGTTTCTCTTAATGTCATTGGACCTCTGCCAACATGAGCTAACCAGTCCAAATACGTTCTGGTGGCGATTAACCACTTGACCAGGTGGGTAGAATCACGGGCAATCTAGGGGCGGTCACAGTGGCCAAGCTCATCATGGAATGCATTAATCAGCGACATGGCTGCCCTCAGTTCATCCTTACCAATAATGGAATTAACTTCACTTCCCACATCCTTCCCAAGCTAAAAGAGCTGATGGCCATCCATGGGTTTTTGATGACCCCATATCACCCAGAATCAAATAGGATGGTTGAGTAAGTCAATGGGATCTCGGTGAACATACTCCACAAATTGATAGAAGATTGACCTTCAGATTGGAATTCCCTCCTTTCTACCACCATTTTTGCTTACAATATTAGCTATCATTCTGCCATGGGAAAGAGCCCCTTCTAGGTACTATATGGATGAACCCAGCTCTTCTGGCACTGCTCTATTCCTGCATGCAAGATACTGGAAGAATGGACCTGCAATGCTACTTGACCAATCTGATGAATATGCTGACTAAGCTGCAAACTGAAGCATACTTGTTCAGTTTAGCCAAAAATATAAAGAATCAGGCTGCCAATCAGGTACAGCATAGTGGGCTAGCTCAGTTCAAAGATGGGGACATGGCTTTATTCCATGACCAACACAGGTTTGGCTGGAAGCACAAATTGGCCAGCATCTGGATTGGTCCATTTGAAATAATTGAGAAAACAGGCATTGATGCCTATACTATCAAGGACCCCGCAAGCGATCAGATCAACTGATTGCATGCAAAGTTTCTTTGGGTGTATGAACAATAGAAAACTTATTGTCCAGTCAAGGGGGGTAATGTCAAGATTCTGATATGACTGAATGATAAGACCTAAGTATTTACAGCAGAATGGGTGATATTGGCCGAGCCAAGTAGTTTAGTAATATGGATGAGATTGCCTTGGCATAAGGCGATATGGTGAAAACAAGCCCTGAATGAATATTTAGCAGATCAACTCCAATTCGGGAAATAAGGTGAGGATGATATGCAACAAATATTGAGTAGATCGCCTCAAACTAAGGCAATCGTGAATTTAATAAATAGTAGACTCTTCTGGAACCAATGATAATATGGCAGAAATATATAGTCTAAGTAGAAGGGTCAGTATTGACAAAGTTGCTGATATATAAGTGAGACGAGAAGCTTGAGAAAAGAGGATTGTTATTAGTGAAGAGAGAGCGGAGCAGCAAGCGTCCGCTGTAGATATTAAAGTTAAACAAAAGAAGTGTTGTTAGGGCAATTGCTCCTATTTATTATATTTATTAAGTATGCTTTGAGGACCAGAGATCTCCATATAGTCTTTCCTATTTCTCAGTGGGCTCAACCCTGCGCAAAAACCCTTTTGGCGTATCTCTGATATATCACTGAAATCATAACAATTGGGATAAATAGTAACTTGACTCAGGCATTTTTCCCTATCTCACCAGCCAATGTAGCACTTATTGGAAATTTTATCCAGATTTTGTCAATTTGTAAACTAAGCGTTATTATAGGAAAGTTCTTAATGCCTGAAAATATAAGAGTATTAGTCATTTTGGACATTAGGACCAATGAACCATTAGTAGATAAATTATCATAATGATGGGTTTACCCCTGATTAAATATTGAACAGTAATTATAAACTGATGATAATAATAATAGTAGAGTAAAAATCGATCAAAGTAATTAATATTGTAACCCCAAAGTTGAGGCTTCACCTAAATTAGAAAAATCCACCATAGCCCCCTCCAAGCCTCAACTGAGGGTAAGAATGATTTTTACATGGTTGTTCAGGTTTGTTAGGGTACCAAAATACCAGAGATAGGCTGGATTTGATAAGCCTAGGCAGTCAGGTTAGGTATCATCCTGATGAGAAAGAGTTGGAGTTCATTCTTATAATATGTAGGTGGTCATTAGTAGGACAGGTTATCTCATAGTTTTATTCGCCTGATAAAACTTCATCTTTAAATAGTGGGGATCCAAAGTTTTAGTTGATACACTCAGCCTAGGAATGGTAACCTTAGTTTCAACGTCAGGATGGGTGAGCTGAGTGTTAGGATAAAAGGTAGTCAGTATAGGTATACTTCCAAAACAGAGTTTGGCGTTGCAAATCTTGAGGAGGTACACGTCAGTTCCAAGATAAATTAATAGCATCATCTTGAGAGTAGAGGTAGGCAAGGGAAAGAGAGTGGATGCTGAACTATGATTTTCTTGGTAGATGGGAGCAACGGTGAATTAAAGGTGAGTGAAATGATTCTAACAACAGGGCTGCAAAAGCAGCTGTATGAAAATTCTTTAACTAAATTTGCGGTTGAGTTCAAAAGCTGCTTCATGAATAGAGGAAGCAAGCTGCCACAGGGAGAAATTTTGGCATCCTCTTTAGGAACTTTAAGGATGAGTCCACGATTAAGGGAAGGATTGGTAACAAGGGTCTAGGCATAACATAAAGGTTTATATTGAACGGTTTTGTTCTAAAAATAGTGAAAATTGTTTATAGCTAGGAAATTAAAATTAATAAAATTAGGCTGGATGTCTAGATCCTTGAGGTACAAGCTGATTCACAGTGGAGTTGATTCATCAAAATTTTTTGGATAGCTAACTGACAAATTAAAATGAATTCCTGTATCAACCTTGAGTTGTTTAAAAAACGGATCCAAAGTAGGAGCCAAAATAGCAAGAGGAAAGTGTTTAAGTTGTTTGACCCAGTTGACATGCCAATGATGGTGAGAAATTTTGATTTTGGCCTCGCTTAAATTTAAAATAGCAGTTTCCAGATCATAATGATTTGGGTGATAGGTAAAGGTAATCCTAGGTAAGTTGGTTCATATCAATGGCAGAGATCAGCTAACAGATGGAGGTTTGTGAAGCTGACAGGTAAATATAAATTTACATTAGGAGGCGTCATGTTATAAGATTGACAGAATGGTGAGGACAGAAGACTTTGGGCACAGCCTCACTTGAAAAGGTGATCAGGTGGTAACTTGTTGGACCTGCCCTGGACTAATTGAGGCAAGTTTGATTCTTTACTACTGACAGTCAGACCTAAAATACTAGCAAAAATATAATTTATACAATTTTTTAAGGATAATTAAAGTTGAAAAAAGGGGAAAATAGGTTGTGGAGGCTCCAATTTTGTTGTCAGAGCAGCGAGGAGAATCAGCGCTGAGAAATGACTTGGGCGCTGAGGCATTTTAGTTAGCTGATTCATCAATGATTCAGCAAGAAGCATTGGCACCAGAAAATAGAGAGAACATCAAAGGCATTTAGTTTAGTTATTCTGATTTCATCATTGGAACAGCAAGAAGTGTCAGCGTCAGGAAATGGAGAGAGTGTCAAGGCATTTGGTTCTGTTGTGCTATTCTGTTGTAAAAACAGAGAGAAGAATAAGTGCCAGAAATTGGAGTAAGTGTCTAGGCATTTGGTTCAATTGTACTGATTCTATCATCAAAATGGCGAGAAGCTTCAACACAGGTAAGCAAAGTAATTGCAGAGGCATCTTATTTAAGTGAACCCAATTATGAAGGTGGAACTTCATCTTGGGTGCAGAATTAAACTTAACTTCACTAATGACAAAAGTTTCATGTTTTTTTTCAGGGCAAAATTCAAGGTGTTTGCTTCAATTGAAGTGGTATGTGGCTCAGTTGGGGCAAGTGAAGTTAGTGGGTTCTCAATAACCTCAGCAGAGGAGGATAATTTCAGCGCCAAAACATTTGGTTTGGTTGTTCTGTTTGGGTAGTTAAATGCCTTGGCGTCAGGATACAAAGTGACAAGGCAATCATTTGACTTTCCTGATTTATTTAACTTGTTAAGAGGTTTGGTTTGGCCTCAAAATTAAACTTAAGGTTTTCTTGGCCTTTGGCGTTGGTAACAAACCAATTGTCAACTGTAGCACGCTCAGATTCTTTTTTGGAGATCTTCATTGCAGGAAACTGGAGAGGGTGGCAAGAATTTTTTTTGTATCAACAAGATAAGCCAAAGTTTTAGTATCTTATCCCAGGTCTTCTCTGGGATAGAAGAGTAAATTTGGCAGCGCTCTCTCAGGAGTTTCTCTAGCATCAGAGTAATAACATCATGATTTATATCATCATAAATCATATCATATTCTTTCTTTGCTGCTTAATCATTTTTGAGCTCATAGTCTATATCTTCAATTCATTTGGTGGAATCTTCGGCATAATCCTTGATTAAATCAAGCTTTTTCACAATAGCATACATTGTGTACCCATTTGATTTCTCTTTTCACTTCTTTCATTGCTGTCAACATCATTTCAATTAATTCATGGCTCAACCTGTCCATAGCACTTATGACATCCAGGTAGGTTTGAGCTCAGTCAAATTCCAAGGTGTAGACCCAGCTCATATCTGCATGGTAGAGGGGCTTATCTTCATCCTGGCATAATTACTTAATTAGACAAGCAGGTGTAATAAGGGCGATTGGCGTTTTCACAGTGGCAACTTGCAATGCCCCTATAGTAAGCACCAGATCTCAGCTTTGCGCTCTCTTGGATATAAGCTGAAAATAATTGATTAATTGAATGGCTATCAGAGGTTCCAGACAGGCAAATTTACTTAGAACTTAACCTTCTCTAGAGGTTCAAAGATTCCTGACAATACTTGTGGATGGATAAATTTTGTCAGTCTTAAAGATCTAACTTTATACTAAAAATAAATATATGTTGTAAAAAGTACTATATTAAAGAAAAGGTTAGTGCTATTTAAAGTAACAATTGAAAATAAGGAATGTGATGAGTGATATGTGATTACCATGTGTGAGGGTGGAAAGAGATTGATGATGCAGGAGGTGATGGTAAAGTCTGGGTTCAGAGTTGGAGTATATCAGGATTCCTTGTTAAATCTGGACCAATATCAGACAATGGTATTACACAGTAAGTGGTTTCCAATATCTGTATTTAGGAAGCCAATAGGTGATAAGGCATAATATGTGGCATGAGGTATTTAATGAAGTGAGTAGATGAGTTAAACACTGAATACATTCTCAGGCCTATTATCAGAATGAATAGTAACTTGGCTTTTATTTTCTTGCCTATCTCATCAGCCAGTGGAGCACTAATGGGGCAATTTATCCAGCGTTTGTTAAGTTTTAAACTCGGCGTTATTATGGAAAATTGCTTAGTGCTTGAGAATATAAGTGTATCAGTGAATTTGGGCATTAGGCACAATGAAACATTGGTAGATAAATAGTAATAATGTGTTTAACCCAGATTAAATATTGAATAGAATATACTGATGTTTTTAATAATATTTTAGCTAACATAATAAAGTAATTGATATATTATAACTCCAAGTTAAGGCTTCACCTAAATTAATGTGGAGTCTGAAAATTACCATGGCTGGATCATCTAGAACGCTAAGTTGGCAACTGTAATGAACTTTTTAGACTCTAAAAGCCAAGAGTTAGTTTAATTAACCTACAGAAGGTTGGCGTGACCTACCATAGCGCCAAGGATCTTCTCATCAAGGAGTTTGGTGGGGAAGAACAGATGACCACTATAGAACTGAGTTTCTTAACATCTTTATTGAAAAAGGTAAAACCATGAAAACATTTGTGGAGCACTTTATTTGGAAGCACAGACACTATATGGTGCTAACGTTATCAATGATTTTGATGTACAGATTGCTCTACGCTATGCCTGTGAGTATTACAAAGTCTTGTATTTAATTATGTTTCCCATTATAAAAGAAGTAAACGATATCACCCAGATGGTAATTATCTCTGGCATTGCACCATCACCTTTGAGGAGCCTAACAAGGTTATTTGGAGCCTCACAAATCGCAGCCTTGGCCTTTCCCCAAAGAAGGACTTACTTCAGCCATATGACCTTAGTTTGGATAAGCTTGACGTTAGTCAAATTACCTGCAATTATTCCAAAGATTAGGGCGTTATGCCAACCATTGTCCTAATCTAAACTCTAAACTCAAGTTCATTAGGTAACTGCAGTGTATAAAAAAAATTGGGAAAAGACAGGGCGGGAGTAGAATTAAAATTTTCTACATTCATTTCCTCAAACTAAATACCAGTAATAATTAAATTGCCAAATCACCTTCTAGGAGACAAAAGGATAGCTATGCCATTCCGCCTTTGATAATTTTGGGTCTCAAAAAGTGATAATTTAGCGGTGACTACCCGCTTGTAGGAACAATGCAACACCAAGTTGGAGGAAGACATAATATCAAAGCTGTACGTTAAACAGTTGGAACCACTTGAGCTTTCCAATTCTCTAGTGAGTTCTCAAATCGAATAGGGTCCAAGTGGCTGTACCCATCAAATCCCTAAAAGAATCTAGATCTCATATTTGTAAAGTGCTTTCCATAATTTTTAGTTCAAGAAAACAAAATGGATGTCCTTGCAACAAAATGATGATACTTATTTCAGAGTGTAATTATAATGATAAGCTGTAAATAAGCTCAAAGCTCGAGGAATTATATAAAGTAAGCACTGATTATATTGTGTCCAAATTAACTGATGAAAAAACTGGGGCTTGCTCTGGATATAGATCATCGCAAAATCTATGGTACTGTCAGCTCACAGACTACAACTTTGAAAGGATCATTTAGCGCGTTACTGCTACAATTTGGCTCCTTAGTGATTTCCGCTCCTACTATCATATTCCAAAAACAAAATTGTGACTTTTTTAATTTGGACTACATTTATGAGATAGTATAATGTATAAGCTTATGTTGAGGAAAATACGCTGGAGTTACTGGGACAAACGCTTTTTTTATTTTATAATTGAAAGGAAGAGGGCTCAACGGATAAAAACAAAGTTTGTTTACCTCATATTTAAGAAATGGTATAGTGCCAATTGGACACCAGAGGTTATGTACATGTACCTGGCAGTTACCAAATCATGTTGTGGAAACTAGGTGTATCATTACAAGCTAAACAGAATTTAACCACTATGCTGAGTCATTAAGTAATAATAGTGGACAAAATCACTTTAAGTGTCCCTCAAGGATTATACTGTGAGATAGTCACCCTGTTTGGCCATTCACATTTGGAACCTGTCATTGAATCTGGGTTTATCCTACCAGAACATGGCGAAATTCAGGTGCTGTTATCCAACATGTAACCTTATTTTTAAAAATTAAGTGACACCAGATGGTCGCTTTTGTTTATATTATACCCATTGAAGAGGTATCAAGTATCCATGATTTCAGAAATTCAGATAAGTTTGGGTTTGAGGGCAAACAGACGCCAATTGGTATGGTCTATAGTATTTGGTAACATCTCTTTGGGTTAACAGAGGATGAAAAAGACCAAACTTTTTCTTTATTTAATAATTATAAGAGTATTTTTTTGCATAAGATGATTATAGTTTTGTTTTGAACATGATGTGTTACACCAATTCAATATTAAAATTCATCTACAGATTTTCCTCCATCCTATAAGGAGTTTAAAATCAGCAGATTAAGTTGTTAATTTATAAAATCAACTAACACATGCAGCAGGGGATGTATATGCCCTACAAGAGTCCTTGGGCCTCTCCCATTTTGGTTATTAAAAAGAAGGATGGATCCAACAGAGTGATAATAGATTACCAAAGCTCAACAATTTTACCAAGAAATTAAAACCATTATCTCGCATTGATGATGTGCTGACTGCTTGGGTGGCGCACAATATTTCTCTTCTATGAATTTAATCTTTAGATAATGGAAGATTGAGCTGCCAAAGGAGGAACAGAAAAAATGCGTCATAACACATCCCAAGGTCTTTACCAACCCACTAGGATGCCGCAGGGGCTGTGTAAATCCCCAGAGACATTTCAGCATGCTATGGATTGCACCTTAAGGGTTTAAAATCTCCTGTGTGCAAGTATATTTGGATGATCTAATATTTTTTACAGAACATTTATAGAGCATTTGAAGCTTTTTAAAGGAAGTTTTCCGCCATCTGGACCAGGACAATCTGAAAATCAAACCTTGTAAATGCAGTTTTACTACAAACAACTTGAGTATCTGGGGGTTTATCATTGACAGACAAGTTTTACCGCACCATCCTGCTAAGGTTGAGGCTATCAAGTATATGTCATGACCAAGTAGAAAGAGTGATATTCAGGTTTGTTTTGGGAATGATTGGCGACTATTGATGGTTCATGAAGAACTTTAGTAAAATAGGTGAGCCATTATATCACCCTCTCATGACTGAAATTCTATTTGAATGGACTGGAAACTGTTATATAGCTTTTGATTAGCTTAGTCTTTGCTTAATTCAAGTGCCAATATTAATGTACCCAAACTTTGGTAAAGCATTTGTTATTCAGATGGACAAATCCCTCACCGCCATAGGGGCAGTGTTATTTCAGCTTAATAATGAGGGGGTAGAACATCCTATCACTTATTGTAGCTGGACTTTAGATATACATGAACAGAATTATACTGTTACTGAAATGAAGTGTCTGTCTGTCACTTACGCTTATAAACACTTTTGGGTTTACACCCACAAAGTGCATTTTACCATGGTAACTAATCATGCCTCTTTGAGCTGGTTACAAAATCTTAAAGAGCCTAAAGGACGGTTGGCCCACTGGGCTTTGAAATTGAAAGAGTATGACTTTGAAATTCAACACTGACTCAGCATCAAGCATCAAAATGCATACAGACATTCCAAGTTTTCTATTGTAGCCTTAATGTCTGATAAGGCTGATGCTTTATTGAACAAAAGGATTACTCAGAAATATGGTGAAAAGTCTATCAAAAGATCCAATGCACGTTGGACAAAAATGTTAAATCACTTTTGTGAAAGATGGAGAATTTTACAAGGTATTAATGACAACTTTTTTTGTCACTTAGGCTTAACAAGTGGATAAATCTTATTATTGCCATTCATAAGGCGATGGAGCATGGCCATTATCCGAAGATGTTTAATCAAATACTACAATTGTTATTGAGGTTCCATGCTATATGATTCCATGAGACTCTCAACTTCTGTCACAAATGCCAAACTAAGGCCGCCTACCATAAAGACACTTTTTTCAATTGGTTAAACCCAATCATGCCTGGCACACTGTCCCCATGGACTTTGTTGGACCCTTGGCCAATACTTCTAGCCAGTTCAAATACATTAGCGTGGCCATTAATCACTTACCTAAATGGGTGAGGCCAAAGAATTCAGGGACTTGGGGGCCACAATTATGGCTAAAGTTATTCTGAAAAGATGTTATTAATTGGCACATATGAACCCAGTTTCAGCTAACAGATAATGGGACCAATTTCATGTCCCAGATGATTTATAAGCTTAAAGATTTAAAGGGTTTTAAGAGGTTACTATCTACTCCATAATACCCTGAGACCAACAGCACCATCAAACTGGTGAACGGTATAATTGTTTAGATTTTACAAAAGTTAGTTACAGGCAAAGCGCCCAAATGGAACTTATTTATGCCTTCCGCTGTATTTGCATATAATATCGCATATCACTCAGCCACAGGGCACTTCCCATTTGCATTATTTCATGGGAATCAGCCCGTGCTTACCCAATTTTGTACCCATGTGTTGCAGAAGAGAGTATGAGTCCTAGTAGATACCTTGATAATCTCGCGTGGACTTTAATTCAGCTACAAAGTTCTTCTTACTATAAAGCCCTAACTCAGAAAATCAATGCTAGAGCACGTGATAATGAAGATACCAGACCTTACCTACTTTTGGCGTAGGGGAATTGTTCTGGTACTATGACAATCACGACTTTGGAAGGACAAGTAAGTTAGCACACATTTGGAAAAGGACCCTTTGAGATCATCAGATGCCTAAACTTTGACGTACCCTACTAAGGGCCATATTTTCAATCAAGCGCATGCTAAGTTTCTAAAGAAGCACTACTCACACTCCAGCCCTCCAGCCCCATGCTCTCAAAAACTCATCTGAACCCCACTCATCTTTGTTACCTGATGTTTGGTCAAGTGGGGGGAAATGTTGCAAGTGGTTTATACAACCATCAGTTTATGTATAATTGAATCAATGTTTATATTATAACTTTTATTTAGATATAGGGGGTGATACATTATTATAATTGTTCAAAGCGCGGCCCATGACTTTATAGGGAGTTACCAAAGTTGTTTTAAATTGTTTAGTCATTTAGTTTAAGCGCCGTAGTTATAGTTATATGCAAGAGTAAATCTCATAACCCCATTGGTGCAATTTCTTCTACCTCAACCTAAATTTAACTATAACCTGGCCTAGGCATTTATATCTGTTCTGATTTATCTATATCTTAAACCTCTATTTTGTCCTCCGTGCTAGCGTAAAGTACTCAGTATGAAGATTCATCTTTTTATTATGGCTATCTGCCAAAACCTCAAATGCAATTGGTTGACTGTGACTATAATGGAGATACCCCAAGCCCTAGTGACTTACTCCCTTAGCCTAAATTTAGTTTATTACTTTTCTAGTCTACCACCCTTGAGTGCTGCTTAGTATACATAAAATGCACCAATAGGAACCCTAGCAGAAGTAGCATATCTTGTCTGTATTCCAAATTTTAAGGCGATCTTCTTTATTACGTTGCTAGAGAGAACGTGCATAAGATATGATACAAAAGCGAGCGGTTAACAATTTGGCAGTATCAGATACTGCATTATGCCTTTTTATTTTTTAATAAAAAATACCTCTTGCCAAAAAGTGTTCTTTTTGCAAGTATTTTTAAGGTCACTGTCATCCAACAGTACCTTAAAGTTTGAGCATAATAACCTATGACATAAAATCTGATGCCTAAGAGCCAATTTCAACACCACTCATATGAGGAAACTGTTCCCCTTTCTGAAACTTGCCAAGTTGATATTCCTGTGATTAACTTGTCCTAGTAAGTTATGTCCCATGAAGTTTAAGATGGACAGGATCATTGAATTTTTAGTGCATATTGAATGCCATTGGGATTCCATAAGGTATCCATTAATGCCTTCTTGGATACAGGAGCGGTGGGGAACTTCATGAGTCTAAAAGTAGCTCAAGATTTAGATCTAAATTTTGAGATGGGCTCATCTGCATTAGTGCTTCCTCTTCTCCAACACTTACTATGAAATGAGACATTATAATAAGTTTTTGTCCCTAAGTTCTGCTTTGACCAATTTACATGGTACTAGACTTGCTGTTTCCAGTTATACTTGGGAGTAGGCTTGTGACATTATTAACAGATACAAATCAACATAGATTTTAACTTCATTTCTTTTGAGAATACTCATCAATGTGTTGAGTTTACTATCATTATACTTATCCACAGAAAGAGCATTGGATCCATCACTTCAACGCCATCCATCATTGAGCTCCCACCCATATTCAATTCCTTGTTAATGCTATATATATAAAGATGGAAAACCCAATTACCTTCCGCCTCAATATGAGTATAAATTGGCTTAGTGATTATTGATGGATCTTAATAAATCTTCATTGTATCCATAAACTTAAAAAGAGATAAGGTATTGGATGTTAGGCTATAAGACATGCTCCAGAAGCATTAGGACCAGAAATACTCAACCATTGTTTCTCTAATAGTCTTTGCACAGAAAACTGATATAACCTTACAGCCTTGTGAGGTCTATGGACATCTGAACAACATAACATGTATGACCCCTACCCTATGCCCTTGGAGTAAGCAATCATTTAAGAAATTAAAGTTCTATGGTTTTTTTTTCCAAAGTTGACCTTAAAAATGAGTTTGATCAGAAAAATATAGTGGTAGTCCAGGAGTGGCGCCCATAAATACACACAAAAAAGGGTATACGAGTTCAAAGTAATGAACTTTAGTTCCAAAATGAACCTGCACTTTTTACCATATGATCGATGACGTCTTATAAGATCTTCATTTACCTGTGACATGACCTATATTGATAGCATCCTGGTACATTCACCCTATCATGTGCAGCATGATAAGAATTTTGAAACTGTGCTTTCTTACCTTCAGAAAGCGTATTTGTACAAGAAGCCCTCAAAATGTGAGTTCAATAAAAAGGAAGTCACTTTTTAAGTAGCTTGGTACTAAAGATGGGTATGCAAAACCTCCCTGTGAACTTAATTTCAATCTTTTTTGCCTCACCACATAACACAGAAACAACTTTGCAGCTTCTTGGGAACCGTTATCTTTCTTTAGAAGTTTTCTCGCTTTATCTCAGTTGACTGCACCTCTCCAACCCTGAAGGGGAAAACGTACTATTTAAATGGAAGGAAGACTTCCAAAAAGCTTATATTGCCATTAAGGGAGTAATTGTTTTCTCCACCATTCTCAATAATTGAAAACATCCAAGCCCTAAATTGTGGCATGTGATGCATCTGCGTCAGCCACGGGAGATGTGTTACTACAGGACCATGATAGGGTAGAGCACCCTGTTGTTTACTTCTCTTGCAAGTTCTCCTCCTCTAAGCAATCATGGGCAATCTATGACAAGAAAAAGACCTGATGTGGCATGGGAGATTACGCAATGGTGATATCTTCTCTAGGGAGTTAAAAACAAGGTATTAACTTAATGGAGAATCAATCACTCATTTATTCTAGGAAGCTGCAGAAATTAACTCATTGTTAGGACTGAACATATTGCAATCTATGCAGTTTCACTTTTAAATGCAAGCTTTCTAAAAGCCATATACGTTCTTCCCAATATGTTGTGTCTCAACCCCTCCTAAAGCCCCACCAATGAGGAGTTCCAAAAACTGACCATGGTCATCCCATCCAATCAGATCCTAGGTATTGCCCCCTTATGGTCTATGTTGTGGACTGGGCTCTTTATATGCCATTAGTTTCCCATGTGTTTGCTGCTCAGACAGCATGCTTAGAAGGGCTGAAATAATTTGATCAACTGGCAACCTCACCTCAATAAAAACCACTAAACACTAAAAGAAGGAATTTTTTAGAAACATAGCTTAGGGTAACTATCCTGCTATGCAACAAAGTTATTAGAGAACACCATGACCCCATGCAGTGGTTCATATGTGAACCAAAAATTGTGTTAGTCTCATGAAAAGGTCATTTAATTGGTCTAGTATTACTAAAGATATGCCCATATAAATATAAAACTGTATTACTTGTGGCCGTGAAAAAAAGTATAGCCAGAAAGAATTGTCTTCTTCACCAACTTAACAGATGGAAGGGCTTAATATCAATAAATATTGACTTTATTAAGGAGATCCCTCCTTCTAATGGGGTGACACAATAATGGTTGTGATGAAACAAATCATCAAGTTTACACTATTTATCCCTGACATTATAATTCCTCAGAAGAGACTTCCAGACTTTATAATAACCATTTCATTGCTATGCGTGACCTACCATTAGAAGTATGTGTTTGGAGTCCCCAATTTGCAACCTGATTTTGGAGTGCTCTCTTAGCCATTCTCAGGACAAAGCCATGTCATTATACCACCTATCATCTGAAGTCTGATAAGAAGATGGAAAGGTCAACCAGATATGAAGCAGTATCTTATCTTCTATGCCTCTATTACCCAGGACTTTTGGGCTGTTGATCTACCCTTGGCATAGTTTGGATAAAACACCAAAACTCAGACTTTAATTGGCACTTCCCATATAAAGCTACTTTAGAGTATAATCCCTCCTTTCATATTGGACCCCACTTTTTCTCAAAAGTTCCTAAAGCTTAGGAACGCCTGCTGAAAATCCATGATACACATAACCTGGTTCATAGATACTTTTAAAGGCCATTAATGTCTTAAAAAAGTTACTGTATTGAAAAAGGCTTCCCACTCTAAGAATTTAGGGAAGGCTCCTAGTTCATGTTAGACACGGGCTAACAGAGGATGAAAATCCTCTCTAAAAATTTTTAAAGCTCTTTTGGGTTTAAAAGTCTTGAAAAAAGATCTTAGAAATGTGCTTTTCATCTGAAGCTACATTTCCATTTTAAACAGCAAAACGTTTTTATGTTTCCCGGATTTCCCCTTTTAAGGGTGAAAAGCTTTTTTTACTTATAGCCATTACAGGTGGAAGCTCCCAAAAGGCCAAGGATGGAGAAATCCTGGCTTATGGGAAAGCTCGCCGCTTAGTCCAATATATGGTTGCCTGGAAGTGTTTTCCCTCATAAATGAATAACTGGATGAGCGCCAAGGGTTGAACCAACTGCAAGGAGATGGTGGAAGATTTCCACAACACCCCATTCCAAGGACCCGTCCCCCAAAAGGTTGCAGCCATTTTTGCTATTAAGTTACCCAAAGAGCATAGTAATTTAGCACTTGCGCAGGTCCTAGAGGAGGAGCACTTTCCAGTTAAAAAGGATAGTATAATGTAAGTTTTGAGATTATTTTTATGCCTGGACATAAAGGAGAACCACTACAGAACCAAAAAGGGCCTAAGAAAACTGCTGTGCGCTTTACCAACAAGGGTGATTTAGCATATGTAGTGGATGAGTGATGATTCACAGCCTACCCCTTTAAAATTCCCCTATAGCCTTTTATATTACCAAGGAGTTTCTGGAAAGGATTAAGGGTTGTGAAAGGAGGAGGTGGAATCCAGAGGGCATCGTCAGCCTTTGATTTGCCTTCCCATACAATGCAGATTCATCATAAAAGGGGTTTAATTCCTCCTAAGAGTATAAGCCAAATTCTAAATGTAAAAAAAACGATTGGATCAAGTTTGAGTTTGGTAAATATATCTAAGACTTCCATCTCATTTAGAGTGTGTGATCCTATCCTTAATATGGTATATAATTACAAAACCTATTTAGTTTGAACTAGGGATCTATCCCCATTACCCTTACCCATGGGCGTGCTATACCAGTTCCACTGGACAGAATGCCGCTGTCCATCAAGCCATGACCAAACTATAAATTTTCTTGTAAAAATATTGATAGGCAGCAATCCAAATAAGAGCTGGGTAATCTATTTTTCATCCTCAGTAAAGAATTACTACTAGAATCTCATTGTTAAAATCCAGGTAAGCTATAAGCTTACTGTTGTTTTTTAGACTCATGATTTCAACAATAACGCAAGTGTAAGAGTATTGAAGCTCTTTACTTCTATTTTATGAGCTTAGGGTAAATTTAAATTACATAACATATAAAGATTGATTATAAAAAGTGGAAATATATATCACTCAGGCTTAGTAAAACAAGAGATATTTATTAAATTACCACCTCCTTTAATTTAAGCTACTTGGCTGATTGTGAGTTAACAGAGATTTCACGTTAGGCATTAGGGAGCTTTATCTGGCTAAAAGATGATAAAGCCTATAAGAAATCTCAAGAATCTTTTCATCGCGATTAGGCTGTATTTTGGATGGTAAGTCAACAAAAAGGGATGATGAACCTATGCAAAAATGACTTAATGTATTTGACTCAATTAGTCATCTTAAATTTATTTGCACCTTAGCCAATTATAAGACTTCCTAGTTGGAGATTGGCTAGTAAAATATCTGCATCCCCTGGAACCCCTTCAGGTCTATAAAAGGGGTTTTTTCTATCTTATGATTTGCACTAAACTCGAGTTAGTGCTCAGGCGAACTTTAAAGCTTGTGTACCATTTCTTCTGGGGGTTCACCATAGCTTTGTGAACTCAATCTGAGCTACTCAGATGATTACATAGAGTAAAATCATTACTCTGACAGACATGATTCCACTGAGGGCTGGACTGGAAATTTATACTGATAAAATTGGGCTGTTAATCTACAAAATATTCTTATTTACTAGTTGAATGGCAATGGTATGACATTACCTCTTTGAGAATGTTGGGGGGAGAATAGGGGCGAAGGAAAAGTCCATGAAATCTGTTGTTAATAACTCCAGAAGAAAGAGATTCGATGGAACTACATCACCTCTATAATAGGTGACAACAAAAGGTCCTTTGCAAATGGACACTAGCTTCTGATTTCTGGGAGTAATGTGGTTATGATAATATAAAACTAAGCCAGAGATTTGAAAAGAGGGCAGTGGTGGTCTGATTTCAGTAGCTGCTTGACCCTCTTTGGTGACAATTTTGGCTAAATTAGTCTTAGCATCAGCCTGTAGTTTGATGATGAGTTGGGCCAACTTCTTCACTGCTTTGTCAGGATCATACGTCCTAGAAGATAAGACATCTTTGGCTAAGAGAGCGGTTACCACAGGTAATCGTCCATACAAAACGTGAAAAGGAGATATTTTAAGGATTTTACAATAGCTGATATAATATGCCTTAAGGGCACTTGGCAAGTACTGGTCCTAGTGAAGAGGGTTGGAATTGCCATTTTTAATAATATTGATATTAAGGTTTCATTTTCTCTTTCTACGGTACCAAATGTAGAAAAGTTATAGGGATCCAAGGAGAGTTACTGTGCTCCCACGGAGGTAAACAAGATTTTAACCACTCTGGAGGTGAAATTTTTGCTCGTCACAGAGTAGAACCTGGGGGAAACCATAGAAAATGAAATTATTGTGATGTAGGAAAGTGGCGGTAACTTTGCAGCCTGGGCTGGGAAAGCCACGGCTTCAATTCTCTTAGTGATGTGATCAATTTCCACTAGTATGTAGCGGTTCCCACTGGTAGTTTGGGTAAGGGACCTACCTTATTCAGACTAATAGTGTGGAATGGTTGTTGAGGCGTAGTAGGTTGGTATTAGATTTGGTCTTAAAGTGAGATTGCTTTTTATAGGTTAGGAATGCTTCCAGGTCTTCAGTTAATAGGTTCATGACGCCCTCCCATTAGCACCAATTTCTTTAACCACTAATAGGTTTCTGCGCTTTGCCATGCCAAAGGATGGAGTGGGCCTCCATAATAGCATGTATTTGATACAAAGGTCAAAGATAGGGCAGTCAATTGGCCCCTACCTTTTTATATAGCTTCCCACTCTCCACCTTGGTATTGCAGGAATGTCACGCTATCATTTTCATAGTGGGTTCATCCTAATAACTCAGGAATCAGGGGTCATAAGGAGGTCATGTAATCTCTCCGCTTCACTATTATCTAAGTGAAGGACAGACAGCTATTCAACGCGTTGACATTCATATGGCAGGTTCCAGCTTTGTGTTCGATTTTCAGGTCATAAGGTTAAAGATTCAAGGCCAATAAGCCAGCTGTCAGGTGGGATCCTTCATATTTTCTAGCAATTTGAGAGAGGCGTGTTTAGTAACCATGGTAAAGGTATTCCTATACAAGAAAGGGTGGAAATATTTTACAGCTAGTAAGACATCAAGGAACTTCTTCTCTATGATGCTATAGTTGCGCACAGCCTTAGACAACATATTGCTGAAATAGAATACTGGATGATCCACACCAGTCACATCCAATTGGGCTAAATTGGCTTCAACAGCGTATTCAGAGGCATAGGTAAATATAAATGTAAGGTTTATTATAATCTGGGTGACAAAGGATAAGCCGTTTTTGGAGCAGCTTCTTTAGCGTCTCAAACGCGTCATTTTTTTCAATTCCCCAATAAAAAGGAGTGTTATTGAACATTATTTTACAAGAAGCTTGCTGAACGGGTGAGCTTGGGGATGAATTAATGGTAATAACCAATCATACCCAGAAATACTTTAATATCTCATAGATTTTTTGGGGAAAGGAATTTTTGCTATTGCTTCAATCTTATCTTATAAAAACAGAATTCCTTCTTGTGAAATAGCATATACAATAAAATCTCATTTCTTTTGGAGAAAGTGCACTTTGAAGACTTTAACTTGATTTTATATGCCTGAAGGCGTTAAAAACTTCTTTAGATAAATGAGATGGTTGGCAAAAGTTTTAAAAAAGATTGTGATGTCATCAAGATAAAAAAGCATACAGTTTAGCTTAAGATCTTCAAGATGTGATACATCTCTAATTGGAAGGACGCAGGAACATTACACAATATTGTAATAAGCGGATTGGCTTAGAATAAGCCTTCACTGCAAATGAGAGCATATTTCTCCTGATCTTGGGGAGAAAGGTCCATTTGCCAGTATCCACTGCTAAATCCATAGTGGAGAAGAACCAGAGCCAGAAAGTTGAGTGAGAGCATCATTGATGCGGGGGATAGGATAGATATCTTTCTTAGTGAGGTTATTCAATTTGCAGTAGTCCATAACTCAATTTTCTTCTTTTTTTGTTAAGCAAGAGAGGGACGCCAAGGGCTTTGTGATGTTACAAGTAACCCAGCGTCTAACAGCTGTTTGAGATCTATCCTCATTTTTTGATCTTCATCTTTTGACTAATGGTAGGGTTTGGATCAGATAGTACTGGTATCACCAACATCAATGGTGTGGCTCCAATCCTTTATATGACCATACTCAATTTCAGATTTGGAGAAAATATCACTATAGGTATGTTATAAAATTGGCGTTTTTTTGAGATATGCCGTAATCAATATTGCGCAGGGTTTGACCCATTAAGCAATAGGACCAATGATATGAGGATCTTTGCCCTTGAAACAATAGAAATAAACTTATTTAATAACTAAGGAGCACCTCCTCCCACTATACTTCTTTATTAATATAATAAGCACAGCGGATCCTTGCTTTTCGCTAGCTCTAAACTATAAACAACCAACCACTTCTTGATCGTCTCATCTTTCTTGTATTGTAGCGACTTTGGATGATACCACTTTCATGGCTTAGTAATTCACTTCGCCATATCTCATTAGTTCCGCCAATTCTTCATTCATTAATTTCCAGATCACCTAATTTGAGGCGATTTCCCTAGCAACCCAATATCGCCTCATTTCAAGGTTCTCAAATTATTATAACTCATAATAAACTTGGCAGATTCCATCCATTCTGCCATAATGACTTAGGGCTTATCGTCCAGTCATATCAGAATCGTGACATTACCCCCTCCTTGACTGGACAATGAGGCTCCTATTGCTTATAAACCCAGAGGAACTTTGCATGCACTCAGTTGATGATCTGACTGCTAGCGGGGTCCTTGATAGTGTATGCATCTATACCTGTTTTCTCATTGACTTCAAATGTCCCAATACAGATACTGGCCAGCTTGTGTTTCTGGCTGAACCCATGTTGATCGTGGAATAAAACCATTTCTCCATCTTTAAATTGTGCAAGGCCACTTCGCCGTGCCTGATCAGCAGCCTGGTTTTTGATTTTCTTGGCCAAGATGAACAAGTACGCTTTGGTTTGTAATTTAATAAGTGTATTCATTAGGGTGGTCAAATAGCATTGTGGATCCATTCCGCTGGTGTCCTCTAAAAAGGCATATAGGAGCGCAGGCAAAGTGGGGTGCCATCCATAAAGCAATTGGAATGGGCTTTTTCCCATGGCAGAATGGTAGCTAATGTTGTAGGCGAACACTGTGGTAGAAAGGAGTGTGCTCCAATTGGAGGGCCTATCAGTAACCAACTTCCATAGTATGTTCACCAGGGTCCCATTGACCCGTTAAACCATTTTATTGAGCTCCAGGTAATATGTGGTCGTTAGAACCCCGCAGATGGCCATCATCTTGTGATCTTGGGAAGTATGTGAGAGGTAAAATTAGTACAGTTGTCAGTAAGAATAAACTGTGGACAGCCGTGATGCTGAATGATGCACTCCATTACAAACTTAGCCACAGTAATTGCCCCCAGGTCCCAAGTAGCCCGCGGCTCAACCCACCTGGACAAGTGGTCAATTGCCACCAGGATATACTTAGAGCAGTTAGCTCTTGTTGGCAGAGGACCAACGACATCAAGGGAAACTGTATGCTAAGCAAAGTGTGGCTTCACTAACTGGTATGAGGTCTTCCGGTGGAATGGCTTTTCCACTTGGCTCTGGTGACAGGAGGAGATAGTATCAAGCACATTGAAGTCCATGCTTTCCCAGTAATACTGAGGCCGCAATAATTCCAACGTCTTGCACACACCATCATGCCCAACTTCCTTATGTGCGCTCATGATAATGTTAGGCCATGTTAAAGGTTGTGGAAAGTTTACTGTGGAGTTGCCAATCCACTTATACAACTCACCATTCCGCTGGAAAGTATTGGCTCGCATTTCATCCAACGCCTTGATGAATTGTGGCAGCTCAACATCGTACTTTCCGCTGAGCATTTTGTCATACATAATATCGCTCAGATATGCCATAACTTCAATTGTTGGTAGCCTCAACAAGCAATCAGCATTCTGATATTTTGCTCCTGGTCAGTGAAGGATCTCGAAGTTTTAAGCCTGTAGTTTAAGGGCCCATCGGGAATTATGACCCTCCGGCTCCTTAAGGCTCTGCAACCAGCATAAGGAGGCATGATTCGTTATGACTTTAAACTTTACACCATGTAGATATACTCTGAATTGCTTATATGCATAAATCACTGCTAAGCACTACTGCTTGGTCACAGTATAATTACGTTCATGGCTATTCAGGCTCCAGCTGCAGTATGCCATGGGGTGCTCCTCCCCTTCATCATCTTTTTGGGACAGAACTGCCACCACAGCGGAAAGAGATGCATCCATTTGTACGATAAATTCCTTTTTTAAATTTGGGTAGCCTAGCACTGACGCATTGATCAATGCTGTTTGAAGAGTATCAAAGGAGCGTTGACAGTGTTCCATCCATACAAACGTGGAGTCCTTTTTTAACAACATAAACAGCGGACTTCCAATACAACTAAAGTTAGGTATGAATCTGTGATAGTAGCAAATATCCCTAAAAATACTTGTATATCTCACTTAATGATTGGCATATTCATATTCCGAATGACCTTCACCTTAGCTGGTTGGGGCCTCAGCCCTGTCGCATCAACTACAAAACTGAGGTACTCTAGCTGATTCTTAAGAAAGTGGCATTTCCGAGGTTTTATTTTGATTTTGGCATCAGCCAACCAGCGGAATACCTCTTTTAAATGGTTAAAGTGCTCAGAAAACGTGCAGGAGAAAATGTTAATATCATTAAGGTATACAAGAACGCATGACAGCTTCAAGTTGCTAAGGATAGTGTCCATTGCCCGTTGAAAAGAAGCCAGGGCATTACACAGCCCTTGTGGTATACGTGTCAGTTGAAAAAGCCCTTTTGATGTGATAATGGCACATTTTTCTTGTTCCGCCATAGCAACTCAACCTGCCAATAGACAGATATTAAATACATTGTGGAGAAGTAATGAGCTCCCCCAACCTGTCCAAAACATCATCAATTCGTGGCAAAGGGTATGAGTCCTTTTTTGTAATACTGTTGAGCTTGTGGTAGTCTATTACTACCCAGTTAGTACCATCCTTCTTTTTGACAATTATGACAGGTGAAGCCCATGGGCTCTTTGATGGATCAAGAATTCCTTGCTCCAACAGTTTATCAATTTCTGCTGTGACAAATTCTTCTGATGCTCTAGATCAGCCGATTGACTAAGATCTGATGGGGGGATGATCCCCAGTGTCCACTCAATGGGTCACTCCTCAGGTGCACCCTAAATCATGATCATCGACAGCAAAGATCTCTTTGTATTTTTGAAATAAGGCTTCCACTCGATCTTTCTATTCTTTGGTTAACACCATTAAATTTTCAAGAAGTACAACTGCCATTATGCCAGGCTGTGTTTTGACGGGCAGACCAAAGTCATCCAATGAACCAAACTCATGAATCCTGAGGACCTCCTCTACTGGAATGAAATGTAGGAATGCAACTACTTGGTGTTGGCGGATTTGCATTAGTTTATCCTGAAGATTCACTACCAAGACCTTGATCTCCCCATGCCCTGGGAGTATAATGCTAGGGGCCATGTGGGCTCAAGCCATGATTGTTGATAGGGCCCAATGACCTCCCCATATAGCCCAGCAGGCACTTCCACCTCTAACTCAGTGCTTATGATTGCTTGGTGTCCAGAGGGAATAGATATAGGGCCAGCGGCTCTAAGCGGTAGCCCTTGATATTCATAAATTTGATGGGGAAGGGCCTGGGTCTTGCTCTTTAGTTGATGATAGCAAACCAAAACCACTCCATCATTGTATGCATGGTTAATATGACTCATGTGTACTGAATACTTTGGCATTCCGCTGGAAGTGAAGTAGATTGGGATCCGCTGCCCTATAATTTCAAATGTCTCCGCTGTTATATCAACAACATCCCCAAAGTGGCGCATAAAAGTGGTTCCAATTAACAGGTCATAGTTATTGTTTGGTAGCACTATGGCTGGGGCTACAATAACAATTGACCCAAATCGCAAAGGTAGTGCGCTGTATGCTCCTTCAGAGACTGTGTTTTCCGTGCCTGCAGTATCATACACCATATGATGCTCCACGTCATTCTTTAACGCCAACTTTGACACCAACTTTGTGGATACTATGTTGATTGGTGCACCTGTACTGATTATTGCACCAACTCAAATTTTGCTAAGACAGTGTCACAGTAAGTACACTCAGAGTAAGATGCATCCGATTGTTTTAAGACATGAACATTTAATGCATCACTTTTTCCAAGGAAGATCATAATAACCTTACCACTTTAGGGTATTCTTTTTAATAGCGTCCACAGGGAGGGCCACGTTTACTCCTTTCAAGAGAAGCGCATCAGCTAATGGATCTGATTCATATGTAGAAAGGTGATCAAACATTTGACAAGCATAAGGCCTTGGTTGTTCCTGAGAGCCTGCTTCTGCTTGTCCATGAATTGCATTCGTGTCAGCATATTTACCCCTCCAACTGGTCGCTGATATAAGAAGGTGTCATCATACTGAAAAACTTCCACTGAAGGTACAGGAATAGGTTCTGATGGTATGTTTTGGGTCAGAATAGCGGAGGTAGAGAGTCCCATCTCTACTCCGCTCTGACTTTTCCCTGATGGTACTGCTCCTGTGGTAGGTACTGGACCCAACAATTGCGACAACTTCTAGCTAGGTGCCCAGAGCAACCACATTAAAAGCAATTGACCCCATAAGACCTGCGACCTTGATTGTTGTAAAAGGGGCCACCCCAAAAGTTGAGCTGGAATTGAACAGTGTAACCAGGCCCCTCCTGATAGGTAAACTGCTGTTGGCAATAGGGTCAGAAGTGAGGCTTGTATCAATGATAAGGCCAGGGGATGCTGACCGGACGCTGAAAAAGGAGGGTTAATTCCTCTGGGTAAAAAAGGCTAGCAGTGGAGGCGATAGGTTTCCACTCTATATTGGGTGGAGGGAAGGTAGCGGATAGACAGCGTAGAATTTGAACAAGTTTAAGCAAGGGTATGTGAGTCCCAGGGAACGTCCCTTGGCTCTTGATTGGGCCATCTTCCCATTCCCAAATAAAAAGACGCTGAAGAGGATGACAGTACCCCTCGTTACTCAGGGCGATCTCGCTCATGTTTAGATGAGCGATGGGTAATAGCTCTCCCACTTCATATCTCACCTCCAGTACCCACACTCACCTCAGCAGAACTGTTGTGGGGAATTAATGAAATCTGAGACGAGATTGCTGAATTGAAATCAATTAGATCTAATTCAAGTGGCAATCTGGCCGATGGCTGAATCTCAAATGTCTGGAAAGGCATGAAGACTGAGGTATTGGCTGGATCACCCAATGGCTCCAATTTGATCAATAAGCCAATAGAACTAACATTGGGTGCCATCAATAAGGGTTCAAAGCCCTCTATTGGCAATTTGGGTGTTGCAGCCAATGTGCTGCCTTTGACCAAATGGATAGTTCAGCAACCAAGCATGGGTGGGTTGGGCATCCCAAACCTGTTCCCAACCAAATGGACCCATCTGTATGTGGGTTGGCCTTGGGGGATTCCCATCACTCCTCGGGCAAAACACTGTCATATCAACCATTGGAAACATAGCTGAGCCCCAGTTCAGACGTTTGAAGTTAAACTGACAGAGACTCAGCCCACCGCCAAATTTTGTTATATTGGTTCTCAAGGAATAAACCTGCCCATTCCCGAACAATTTGTCAGTTAGGTTGAAATTGTGGGACCCAATCCCATCTTGTTACTATCATAATCAACCACTATTTAACCATTTTCATAGCACTGAGAAAATTGTTGGTCAATTTTCTCACTTTTCCCTTAAATAAAAATTAACCAAAAAAATTAAAAATTTTATTTTTATTCCAACTGCTTCCCTGATGGCATTTTCCTAGTGCCCCATCAGTCCATACACCATATGGGCTTTACCAGTATTCTTGGTCACTATGGGCCCCTCTGTCATCAAATGGGTTCAGAGAGTCCAATATTTTTGGCTTTATAACCCCAGGATTGCTAACTTCCAGCAGCAATACATGGGAATCTTGTGGATGTATGTCCACCAACTGCAAGAGAGAATCCATCTCCTTGCCACAACGGTAGAGAAGGTACCATATACTGAAGATCTTATTGAGACCATCTCAGTGATTCCACCCCCTGCAGCAAGACCCCTGGGTCAGGTGTGGGTTCAGTGTGGTTTGTCATTGATATCATTCTCACCATGTTGCTGCATCAACACTTCATCATTTCCCACTGCCTGGCTCCATACCAAGTCGTTTGGTTGGCAATGCCTCTGGCATTCTGGCTTGATTTTTGGGTGCTTACACATCCTGACTGGCAGGCTAATCTAAACTTATTTTGCCATTTCCATGACATAATTGACCAATCATTATTTCCAGCCACTTCCGCCCTGGTTTATGAACTGGGCGCCGCAGTGGTTACTCTCTACCAAATGTATGTGCAATCAGTCCTTTGCTGTTTGTTGTTCATTTGGTCACTTACTGACTTTAGAGAAGTATCCGCTCTACATTGGGAAACTTTCTTCAAACCACCCAAGCTGTGCAAATTGCATCTCCTCCTATTTTTTCCAGCCCGGAGGGAAAATTGAGTGTCCCATCCCAGGAGATCACCAATCAGGTTCTCAACGCGCTTGCTGAAGTGCAAATGCGTACAGCAATTGCACCCAACAACGCCTCTGCATTATCACATGCCCAACAAGGGCTCGCGTTGTTAGACGCTGTGGATGGTGATGCCCGCCGTTGGGTGAGAGGTCTTTTATGTTCTTCCTCACAAGCAGGAGACTCCACCTCACTGATGGCTGTAGTTCAGCCGCCCTGAAAACCCCTGTGTCCCAATCAGACCACTTATTCAGACTGATCTATGCCATGGCTGAAGCCTCTAGTTTGGTTTCTTTGATTTCTACCTTTTGTGAACTAGCCCCCACATCAGGTCTATCTATTGATATGCTTCAGGCAGTCTTTAGATTGGGCTTGGATTTAGGTTCCACTCATCATGTGGCCTGGTCTACCATCCAGGGATCAGTAGATCAAATATGTGCCATTGCAACTACTATCAATGATTTTCCCGTCATGTTTCCCATTATCAAAAAGGGAATTTTATGATAGGATTACCCAACAAAGATGCAGACGACACACCTGTCTCCAAAGTAGTGGTAGACTTGGGTACCAACCCTGCCATAACTCCCAAGTACGAGATGGTGTTTGCAGAGTCAACTATTAATGAGTCTGTTCAAGCCCAGATGGAGGAAATCATTTCCCCTGCCCTAGTACTTCCAATTTTTGCACCAGCAAAGGACCCCAACCCTACCCCTGATATACCCGTTATTTCTTCAGTCATTAATGAGTTGGTCGAATCTTCCAATATACAGAATTTCACTTATTTCCTTGTACCTATGAAGATCAGTATCAGTCCATACCATGTCTTCTTCGAAGCTCTGGTGGATACCAGAGAAGCAGGGAACTTTATGAGTGTTGAGTTAACACAACAACTAAAGCTGGAAATGGATGTAGGTTCCTCAGTACTGGTGGCCTCATCTGCTTATTAGTCTTCATATGTCATTCGCTGACCAGTACCCTTTTCAATACACCAGTTTAACTTCTGCAATTATTTTTTGGCTATGCCAAACTTGGTGTTTCCAGTGATCTTAGGTGTGGGGTGGTGGCGCTGAAAACATGTGAAAATTCATTTAGAGTCTAATATGTTGTTGTTCACCAATGATGATTAGGAGGGAAAATTCCCTTTGATCAACACTCTCAAGAAAACACAAGGAACCAGCTCTATCACTACCCTGGTTACTTCTGCGGGCATTCTGGCCGATTTTCCCAAAAGTTTAATGTGATATTGGAGAATCTTTGACATAGAAAAGGCGGAGCGCCTGCCTAAACACTCTAGGTATGATTGTGGGTTTTGAACAACTGTGGAGTTGGTGAACATCAATTGTCCGTTGTATCCCCATACAGCCGAGGAAGAAGTTGCACTTAATAACTGGTTGGACGATATTTTGAGAAAAGGTTAAATGTTCAAGGAGACTTCACCCATCGCCTCCCCCATCATTTTTGCTAAAAAATCAGATGGTTCTCTCCATCCCTGTGTTGATTATGGTCATTTGAACAAAATATCAGTTACTGATCCCTACCCATTGCCCCTGGAGCAGACAATCATCCAGGCGATTTCCAAATCTCATGTGTTCTCAAAACTGGATCTGGTAAATGCTTTCAACCAAATTTGGGTAATGGAAGGGCAGGAATGGTTAACTGTAATTTGAACAAAGCGAGGCATTTTCCAATTTCATGTAATATCTTTTGGGCTGAAAAATGCCCCCGCTATGTTTCAACGGATGATTGACAATGTACTGGGGGATCTCCAGTTTTCTTGTGCAATTGAATACATTGATGATATCCTGGTTCACTCCCCAACTCCTGAGCAACACGCTATCAACCTAGAAGCAGTGGTGGTCGCCTTGCATAAAGCAGGGTTGTTTCTCAAAGCTTACAAGTGCGAGTTTTATAAGGTGGAGGTTACTTTTCTTGGAAACCTGGTTCATAAAGAAGGTGTCGCTATCCCTCCCAACAAGCTAGATGTGATCTGAGAATGGCCAACCCTGACTATGCAGAAAAACTTCAGAGTTTATTGGGTACTATCATCTTTCTAAAAAATTTTCCCCAGCACTGTCCCAGTTGGCTGCACCGCTCCACCCCCTTACTGGGAAGAACATACCGTTTTGTTGTACACCCAAATGCCAGCAGGCATTTGAATCGATCAAGGAGGTGTTCATGTCTCCTCCCATTTTGAAACACGTTAATCCTACCAAACTGTATATCATTGCATGCAATGCCTCATTGGTAACATTGGGTGCAGTGTTGCTTTAGGAGCACAATGGTCTAGAACATCTGGTCACTTATTTCTCCCAAAAGTTCACAGCCATGGAGCAGTCTTATTCCATTTACGACAAGGAACTGGCGGCTTTTGCATGGGCATTAACTCACTGGTGGTATCTGTTGCAGGGTGCCCGCCATGAGCTAACAGTTCACACGGATCACCAGGCCCTTTTATACTTCCACAAACCCCAAAAACCGGTGCAACGGCAGGCCCAAACCTATCAGGACCTGTGCAGTTAAAATTTTAAATACAAATTTGTTAAAGGTGCGCTCAACATACTTCCCAATTTTCTAAGCCATAGTCCCACTCACTGTCCCTCAGAACCTGAGGAAGTGGATCTCGTTACCATGATTCCTGCCACTCATATTATGTCGATTATCCTCCCCATTGTTTCCTCCATCGCGTTGGCTCCTGACGCCCCATTATTGGCTCAGGTGTTAGCTGGTCAAATGGCCTGCCCTGAGGGCGTGGAGTTGGTTAAACAGTTGGTTCACTCGAGTCACAAACACTCCCTATACTCCTTAGAAGAGGGACTCATCTACTTCCATTCTCACATTTGGGTTCCTCCCTCCTTCCAATCAGAGGTATTCCAGCACATCACAATCCTCCCATGGTTGGACATCCTGGTAACAAGAAATGCATCGATTTGATCAAGTGAACCTTTAATTGGGCAGGACTGACCAAAGAGGTTCCAGCTTGGATCGCCGATTGTGTTACTTGTGCTAGGGCTAAGTCAGATTGCTCCAGAAAAAATGGCCTCCTGCACCCCTTACAGCAGGCGGAAGGTCCATGGACTTTGGTGTCCATAGACTTTATTGTTGACCTCCCCTGTTCTAATGGGTTCACAGCAATTATGGTTGTGGTGGATCGTTTCACAAAACTTTCCCTTTTTATCCTTTGTACTTCCACAATTACGTCAGAAGAAACTGCCCATCTTTTTGTACGCCATGTGTTTTTGATGTTTGGACTTCCCCAGGAGATCATTAGTGACCGGGGTACACAGTTTACCACGTGGTTTTGAAGTGAGCTCCTATCAATCCTGAAACTAAGCCCATGTCAATCCACGGCGTATCACCCCCAGTCTGACGGACAGACTGAGTGAGTAAATTAAGTCCTCAAACAGTACCTGCGTTGCTATGCTGCAGCAGCGCAGGATACTTGGGATGGTGACTTGCCCCTTGCTCAATTCGCTTACAATAATGGGACCCATGCATCCACAGGATTTTCCCCTTATGAAGCAACGTTGGGTTATAATCCTTTGTTTTCGGTCAGGCTGTGCTTGCGGCCTGAGGTTCAAGATGCCGCAGATCATGACGCCCATATTCAATCAACTCAAGCTTTAGTGCGAGAACACCTCACCAAAGCCATCAATGACTAAAAGTGTACGTGGTTCATAAGCGCCTTCTGGGTCATGACTTTACAGTGGGTTCTTATGTCATGCTTGATACCCGTCATTTGCAAATTCAAACCCCTTCTCATAAGTTCACCAGTAAGCGTTAAGGCTCCCATTTAGTGGAGGAGGTATTGGGCAATGGGGCGTTCTGACTGAAGCTTCCTGAGCACTGGAAGCAGCACCCTGTTTTCCATGTTTCCCAGCTATCACCCTTCAAGGGTGCAATTCCTCTAGACCTGGAACCAATCATCATCATTGATGGGGAAGAAGCTGATGTAGAGGCCATCCTGTCATCTCAGAAGTCGCGACGTTCTATCCAATATTTTGTGGCCTGGAAAGGGTATCCAGCTTACAAAAATAGTTGGGTCAAGGCGCGCGATTGCACAAATTGCATGGACCTGGTCGAAGCTTTCCATATATCCCACCCCAATGCTCCCCGCCCTCCCCAGAAAATCGCGACGATTATGGCTATAAAGTTACCCAAAGCACACAAGAATGTGGCTCTGGTGCAGTTTCCCAGTGGGGGTGCCCTTCCTTTGGCAAAAGGAAAGGGTAATGTAAGTCCCAGGGAACAATCCCTTGGCTCTTGATCAGGCCATCTTCCCATTCCCAAATAAAAAGACACTGAAGAGGATGGCGGTACACCTTGTTACTTAGGGCGATCTTGCTCATGTAGTAGACAAGCGATGGGTAACAGCTCTCCCACTTCATATCCCACCCCCAGTACCCACACTAACCTCAGCAGAACTGTTGTGGGAAATTAATAAAATCTGAGATGAGATTGCTGAATTGAAATCAGTTAGATCTAATTTGAGTGGCAATATGGCCAATGGCCGAATCTCAAATGGCTGGAAAGGCATAAAGACTGAGGTATTGGCTGAATCACCCAATGGCTCCAATTTTGATCAATAAGCCAATAGAAATAACATTGGGTGCCATTGATGAGGGTTTGAAGCCCTCTGTTGGCAATTCAGGTGTTGTGGCTGATGTGCTGCCATTGACCGAATGGACAGTTCAGCAACCAAGTGTGGGTGGGTTGGGCATCCCAAACCCATTCCCAAACCAAATGGACCCATCCCTATGTGGGTTGGCCTTGGGTGATTCCCATCACTCCTTGGGCCAAACACTGTCATGCCAACCATCGGAAACATAGCTGAGCCCCAGTTTGGACATTTGAGGTTAAACTGAAAGAGACTTGGACCACCGCCAAATTTGCAATTTCAGTTCTTAAGGAATAAACCTGCCAATTCCCGAACAATTTTCAGTTAGGCTGAAATTGTGAGACCCAATTCCATCTTGTTACTATCCTAATCAACCACTATTTAACCATTTGCATAGCACTGAGAAAATTGTTGGTCAATTTTCTCACTTTTCCCTTAAATAAAAATTTACCAAACAAATTAAAAAGTTTATTTTTATTCCAACTGCTTCCCTGATGGCATTTCCCTGGTGGCCCATCAGTCCATACACCATATGGGCTTTACCAGTATTCTTGGTCACTATGGGCCCTCTGTCATCAAATGGGTTCAGCGAGTCTGATATTTTTGGCTTTATAACCCCCAGGATTACTAACTTCCAGCAGCAATACATGGGAATCTTGTGGATGTATGTCCACCAACTGCAAGAGAGAATCCATCTCCTTGCCACAACGGTAGAGAAGGTACCATATACTGAAGATCTTATTGAGACCATCTCAGTGATTCCACCCCCTGCAGCAAGACCCCTGGGTCAGGTGTGGGTTCAGTGTGGTTTGTCATTGGTATCATTCTCACCATGTTGCTGTACCAACACTTCGTCATTTCCCACTGCCCAGCTCCATACCAAGTCGTTCAGTTGGCAATGCCTCTGGCATTCTGGCTTGCTTTTTTGGTACTTATGCATCCTGACTGGCAGGCCAGTCTAAACTTATTCTGCCGTTTCCATGACAGGGTACGTCAACCTTTGAAAATGAAGCCAAGGCATTAAAAAGCTCTTAGTATGGTTTCACAGCAGAGGTCAATGCTATGCTTATGTCACATTCAGTTAAAGCTACTGCCCCAATTAACACATAATCTTCTGCTGAAATCGATCAGAAAATGCAGTGAGGGTCTTGTTATGTTGAAGCCCAATGGTTAAAAGCTCAGCCTTCCGTTGTGCCATTTTTGAAGTTCTTCCAAACAACCACAGCACAGTATCTTTCACTTTCTGATAGGTAATGGAACTGTTGGGAAGATAGCAAGTAACTTGGTCAGCGCTTCCAACATCCAGAGTGGACATTAGTAATTTGGCTTTATGCCGATCTGAAGCTCCTTCTATTGAAAACTCAAATCGTTTAAAGAATCCATGGATGTTTCCATCATGGTCAAATGAAGGAAGCTTGTCAATAAAACATTCTTGCAGAAACTCCTTCTATTTAAGAACAGCGTCCAGGGCAAACTTGAGTTCTGCATATTCAACAGTTGCAGTGTGTAGAGATGATTCCTTAGTAAAGCAAGCTGGATATGACATGACTAGCAACTGAGGAACGCTTATCAGTCATGTAATTGATCAATGGGCCCCCTAAAGTGAGCACCACTGTTATAAAATTAGAATTTTTGTTGATATATGCCGTAATCAATATTGCGCAGGGCTCAACCCACTGAGCAATAGGACCAACAATATGAGGAGTGTTGCCCTTGAAACAACAGAAATAAGCTTATTTAATAATTATGGAGCACTTGCTCCCACTATACTCTCATATTAATATAATAAACACAGCGGATCCTCACTGTTTTGCTAGCTCTAAACTATTAACAGCCAACCCTTATTGATCATCTCATTTCGCTTGTATTGTAGCAACTTCAGATGATACCTCTTTCATGGCTTAGTAATTAACTTTGCCATATCTCATTGGTTCCACCAATTCTTCATTTGGTAATTTCCTGATCACCTAATTCAAGGCGATTTCCTTAAAAACCCAATATCGTCTCATTTTGAGGCGCTCAAATTACCATAACTCATATCAAACTTGGCGGATTCCATCCATTCTGCCATAACGACTTAGGGCTTTAACATCCAGTCATATCAGAATAGTGACAAGGTATCTGATAAAGTATGAACTTCTTAAGCTCATCTGGGGTCAGTTTATCTGAGATATGACAATAGGTAAGGCAAAAACCAATTAGGCAGTGGGTAAGCCTATATCTAACTTAGAACTAATAAAGTGAACCCTGTCAATATCCTTGATTGGGGCCAGTAAACTTTTTCATCTCCTGATGTATTTACAATGTTGTCTTTATTGGTAAGATTTACCAATAAAATATTGTGGGTCACTGGTAGGCTGGGTCTAGTATAACAGGCAATACCAGAAGCTCTAAATAACTTACCTCATCAATGCTAGTTATGTGTAACAAACAGGTTTGAGGAAATTGTAGAGTATTGTTGGTGGCAATGTTATAAATTTGGATGGTATTGTTAGGATCCATCATGTTGTTTCTACAGGTCAAGCCCACTGAACAACAGACAGACAATGTGGGGATTGTTGGTCCTTTGGACACACTTGAAAATATACGTAGATAATAGGAGCTATTGCCCCAATTGATTATTTATTTATTTTTAATAAATACAGCGACCTTTCGCTGTCCCATTTCTTCTCTACTATTAACAACCTCCCTCTCTCAATCACCCATCTTGCTTATATACAGCAGCTTCAGGCGATACTGCTCTCATGACCTGGGCTATTCTATTCCACTGATTCTCCTCAATTTTGGCTTGTTATTCTCTAATCCTCTGTCGCCCTAACTGTAGGCGACTTACTTTGCATTTGTCAAATGTCAACATCGCCTTATTGCCTTATTACAATATAGAGGTAATCCAATAAAAGCCCATTATATCCCAATATCGCCTCATCTCAGGGTACTTGGATAATCATAACTGATATCATTTTTGGCGGATTCCGCCCTAGCTGTCCCATGATTATTGTCCTGTCATATCAGAATCGCAACATTACCCCCCCCTCCTTGACTAGACAATAAGATCCTATTGTTTGTAAGGTTGGAGGAACTTTGCATGTACTCAGTTAATAATCTGACCACTTTCAGGATCCTTGATGGTATATGACTCAACTTCAGTTTTCTCTATAACTTCAAATGGACTAATCCAAATACTGGCAAGCTTGTGTTTCCGCCCAAATCCATGTTGGTCATGGAAGAGAACCATATCGCCTTCCTTGAATGGCGCCAGCCCGCTATGATGTGCCTGATCAGTGGCCTGTTTCCTGATCTTCTTGGCTAAGCTGAAGGAATATGCTTTGGTTTGCAGTTTGATCAGAATGTTTGTGAGGTTAGTCAAATAATGGTGGGGTTCCAGTCCACTAGTATCTTCTACACACAAATAAAGTAACGCCGGAAGAGCCAGGTGTCAGCCATATAGTAGTTGGAAGGGACTCTTCCCGTGGCGGAATGGTAACTAATGTTATAGGCGAACATGGAAGTGGAAAGAGAGAGCTCCAATTGGAAGGTCAAACCGTTACTAATTTTCATAGTATGTTCACCAGAGTTCCATTCACCCGTTCAACCATTACATTGGATTCAGGGTGATATGGGGTTGTCAGAACCCCGCGGATTCCCATAAGCTCGTTCAGTTTGGGTAGGATGTGTGAGGTGAAGTTTGTTCCATTGTCAGTAAGAATAAACTGAGGGCAGCTGTGTCGCTGAATAATGCATTCCATCATGAACCTGGCCACAGTAATTTCCCCCAAGTCTCATATTGCCCTCGCTTCAACCCACCGGGTCAAGTGGTCAATAGCCACAAGAATGTACTTACATCAGTTAGCTCCTGTTGGAAAGGGGCCAATGACATCTAGGGAAACTGTGTGCCAAGCAAAATTTGGTTTCACTAACCGATATGACATCATATGGCGAAATGGCTCTCCACTTGCCACTGATGCAACAGGCTTAGTTTCAAGCACATCAAAGCTCATACTTTCCTAAAAGTACCTGGGGCGTAACAACTCCATAGTCTTACACACTCCACCATGCCCGACTGCCTTGTGCGCGCTCATAATGATTCCTGGTCATGATGAGGGGTGCGGAAAATTCACCATAGAATCACTGATCCACTTGTACAGCTCCTCAATCCATTGGAAGGTATTTGTTCATTTCTCATTTAACATTTGATCACTTGGGGCGGTTTTTCATTGTATTTTCCACTGAGCATCTTATCAGACATCATGTCACTGAGATCTGCTGTCACTGCAATAGTTGGTAATCGAGATAAACAGTCAGCGTTCTTATGCTTTACTCCTGGCTGATGGAGAATCTCAATATTGTAAGCCTGCAACTCAAGAGCCCATTGAGCCAAACGGCCTTCAGGTTCTTTGAGGTTCTGCAACCAGCATAATGATGTGTGATCTGTCACGACTTTAAACTTTACCTCATGCAGATAAACTCTGAATTGCTTATATGTGTAGATCACTGCTAAGCACTCCCGCTTGGCCACAGTATAATTACGCTTGTGACTGTTCAGACTTTGCCTATAGTATGCTACCAAATGTTCCTCTCCTCGTTATCTTTCTGAGAAAGTACAGCCCCAATTGCAGATAGGGACGCATCTGTATGAATGATAAACTCCCAATTGAAGTTCAGATATTGTAACACTGGTGCGCTGATCAACTCTGTAAGAAGTGTATTGAAAGCAGATTGACAATGTTCCGTCCATTTGAACACAGCATTTTTTTCTCAACAACTTAAATAGCAGACCCCTAATACAGCTAAAATTAGGGATAAAGCGCTGGTAGTAACTGACCATTCCCAGAAAAAATACCTGTATGTCGCACTTACTATTGGGAGTAGTCATTTTGCTGATGGCCTCCACCTTAGCCAGCTGTGGTTTCAGCCCTTTAGAGTTTACCACAAACCCCAGGTATTCCAGCTGACCTTTGAAGAAGTTACATTTTTGAGGTTTAATTTAATGTTTGCCTCAGCCAGCCAGCGGAATACTGCTTCTAGGTGGTTGAGATGCCCCAAAAAGGTCTAAGAGAAAACATTAATATTGTTGAGGTATACAAGGACGCATGACAGTTTCAGGTCACCAAGAATAATGTCCATGGCTCGCTGAATCGTAGCTGAGGCGTTGCACAGCCCTTTAAGCATCCGCGTCATTTGAAAAAGGCCTTTAGAGGTGATTACAGCGCATTTTCCTGTTCTGCCAGGGGTAACTCGATTTGCTAGTAACCTGATATCAAGTCCATCGCAGAAAAATAATGGGCTCCCCTAATTGGTCCAAAGCATCATAGATTTTTAGCAAAGGGTGAAAATCCTTTTTTGTAATACTGTTGAGCTTCCAGTAGTCTATTAATACACAGTTGGTGCCATCCTTCTTTTTTACAACTAGAACAGGTGAAGCCCATGGGCTTTTGGACAGTTTGAGCATCCCTTGCTCTGGAAACTTGCCAATTTTATCAGTAACAACATTTTCTGCTGCCCACGATTGGCGGATCAGCTAAGACCTTATAGGAGGATGATCTCCTGTGTCTACTCAATAGACCACCCCCAAGCACACCTTGAGTCATGATTGTCAACAGCAGAAATCCCCTTATACTTCTAAATAAAGCTATTTCTTGGTCTTTTTGTTCTTCCAATAGTACAATTAAATTACTCCATGGTACCACCATTAGTATGTTGGCAGGTGTCTCAGCTGGTAGACCAAATTATCCAATGACCCAAAATCATGAACCTGATGGACTTCATCTATTGGAATCAGATTTAAATACGCTACAATTTGGTATCAGCAGCTTTGCATTGGTTTGCTCTGGAGGTTTGCTAACAAAACCTTAATCTCCCCATGTCCCAGAAGTATAATCCCTGGAGCCACATGCGGCTCAAACCATGTTTGATGATAGAGCCCAATGACTTCCCCATATAACCCACTCGGCACTTACACTTCTAGCTCAGTGTTCACTAAGACTTGAAGGCCAGAAGGGATAGATATGGGCCCTGCCGCTTGAAGAGGTATCCCTTGATATTCATATATCTGCTGGGAAAGAGCCCGAGTCTTGCACATTAGTTGGTGGTAGCAAACTGGCCTCACCCCATCACTATAGGCAAGGTTGATATGGATCATATGCACCAGATCGTTTGGTACCCTACTAGTGGTAAAGTAAATTGGGATCCACTTACCCAGGATGGCGAGGGTCTCCTCCGTCATATTAATGACAGCCCCAAAACGGCGCAGGAAAGCGGTCCCAATTAACATGATGTAGTTTTCATTTGGCAGCACAATTGCCAGGGCTACAATGACAATGGACCCAAAGCGCAGAGGTAGCACACTGTAAGCCCTCAGAGATGGTGCTTACTGCTTCAGTAGTTCCGTACACCATTTGATGGTCCACATCAGGTTTTAACGTCAACTTTGCCATTTATTTAGTGGAAACTATGCTGACTGGAGCACCAGTATCTACTATAGCACAAACTCTATTTTTTGCTACAAAAATATCATGTACACTAAGAATAAGAAGAATATTGACTGTTTAATATGTGAACATTTACAGGCTCTCTTTTTCCAAGAAAACTCATTATCCCCTCACCAACTTGGGGGTTCTCTTTGACAATGGCATCTACTGGAAGGGTGACATTTACTCCTTTCAGAGTTGGCGCATCTGCAGCAGAATCAAGTTTGTCCGAGGAAGCTTGATTAAACCTTTGACAGGCATATGGCTTCAGTTATTTGGGGGACTCTTCCACCGCCGCCTTGGATTGAGCTTGGGTTACTACGTTTACTCCTCCAACTGGATGCTGATATAAAAGTCCATAATCATACTGAGGGACTTCCACAGGGTATACTACTAATGATCTGAGGACGTTTTTATTGGTATCGCAGAGGTAGAGGGTCCCATCTCTACTCCGCTCCATCTTTTCCCTGATAGTATTGATCTTGGTGTACGTAGTTCACACGGCGTTTATGGCAGAATTTTGCCAAATGACCAGGGCGACCACATTCGTAGCAGTTAACCCCATAAGAGCCACGTCCTTGATTATCATAAGAGGGTCCATACCAGAAAGTTTGGGGTCCTTCAGCATAACCAGCCCCATGTCAGTAAGCTGATTGTTGATGGTCAGCATAGCTGGGTCCTGGTCAATAACTAGGTTGCTGACGGTTTTCATGGCCAGCCCATTATCGCTGATTGAACTATTGAGTATAATTTGGCTGAGGATGAGGCACAGAGTTATAGAAAGGCTGAGGATTACTAAGCAGAGATGGAGTTGAATGAGAGTATTCTCCTTAATGAGAAGGTGCAGTAGCGGCAGTAGTCTTCCATTCCATATTTGGTGGCGAATAATTTAGGGGATACATGACGCAAAAACTGTACAATCTTGAGCAGAGGTACATCATCATACTGAAGCGGCAAAATGACATTACAAATTTTGCAATATGGATTCACCATGGAGGTCATGGCAATGCACACGTCAGCTTCCACTAAGTAGCCTGCTCCAATCAGCACATGGGCTTCTGTTGTGAATTGATAAGCAAACTCCAGAAGATTCTCATTTTGATAGAATATGATCATTAAGAATTCTGATTTTGCTGCGACATTTTTGAAGTACCCCCAAACAGGTGGAGTATGGTATCCTTTATGTCCTTATAGGTTACAGAGCTAATTGGGAGGTAACAGGTGGCCTGATCAGCACTTCTGACATCCAAGGCAGATATTAACAACTTAGCCTTCTGTCTATCAGATGCGCCTTCTGCTGCAAACTCAAACTGTTTGAAGAACCCATGAATGTTCCTGTTGCGTTCAAATAAAGGTAATTTTTTGATATTTACCTCCTCATCCCGTTCACGGGGTTTTGGGCCATACTGAGGAATGGTTTGAGATCAAAAAGCGGTTTCTCAATGAGGAGCTGGATTAACAGAATTTGGGATGTCCACCGCTTCAGGGGTAGTGTGACCTTATGCCATGGGCGGTACCACTATTACTTGAGGGAAGTTGCATTCTGACTCATATTTGTATCTGGTACTACCATCCTGGGTGTAGTAGCTCCAATCAGTGTCATACTCTTCCTCGTATGATGCCCTCTCTTGATGGTCATCCTTGTCCCAGCGAGAAGACTGAGAGGTATTGGTCAATCTTTGTTCTGTGCACTACAGCCGTTCTGTGGTATCATTCAATTGGTTGGCGAGTTCTTTGTTTTGTTGTCCCAAGATTTGCATTTGGCTAAATGTACTATCAAGTTGGTGCATGACAGCATCTCTTTCTTGAGGAAGTTCATCTTGGTTTTGAGCACCAAGTCTAAGGTAAGTTTGAGTTCCTCATATCCAACTGGTGCAGTGCTCCATGAAGATTCCCCAGCAACACAGCTTGTGTAAGGCATGGCTGGCGACTGGAGTTCTGGAGTGTTAGGTGGTTGATCAATGGGCCCCCTGTAGTAAGCACCACTGTTATAAATTTGGACGGTATTGTTAGGGTCCGTTGTGTTGTTCATACAGGTCAAACCCACTGAGCAACAGACAGATGATGTGGGGATTGTCAGTCCTTCTGACACACATTGAAAATATACTTAAATAATAGGAGCAATTGACCCAATCGATTATTTATTTATTTTTAGTAAATACAGCGACCTTTTGCTGTCCCATTTCTTCTCTACTATTAACAACCTCCCTCTCTCAATCACCCATCTTGCTTATATACAGCGGCTTCAGGCCATACTGCTCTCATGGCTTGGGCTATTCTATTCCACCGATTCTTTTCAAAGTTGGCTTGTTCTCTAATCTTCTGTCACCTAATTGTAGGCGACTTACTTTGCATTTGTTGAATGTCAACATTGCCTTATCTCCTTATTGCCTTATATAGAGGTGATCCAATAGAAATCCATTATATCCCAATATCGCCTCATCTCGAGGCACTCAAATAATCGTAACTGATATCATTTTTGGCGGATTCCGCCCTAGCTGTCCCACAATTATCGTCCAGTCATATTGAAATCGCACCCAGCAATCATCAGTTTTTTATCAGACTTAATTACTATCTCCTCTGAAGAATAAAATGGAATGCCCTCTGAAGCTTCCATAGAATTAGGCAATTTTTTGTGTTTCTCATGGATGTTGTGTAAAGTAAAGATAATGTAGAGAAAGGGTACTCAAAAAGGCGTGTGTATTTTTTTATCAGGTTCTTTATTAGTAAAGATCAGAGGAACTTCATAATTAATTAGGGAGAGATAATCCTGTTTCATGTTGATAACTCCATCATATTCAATTAAAAATAGAATGCAGTTAACATGTCAAAACGTTATTGTGTAAGTGTAAGGAGAATGTCTATAACTCTCTTGTTCCCAGCGTGGTAGTGCATGGTGCACAGGGCCAACGCCAGGGCGCTACTTGTTAGTAATAAAGTTACTAGAGCCCTGCAGAGGGTGCTTGAGCTGCAATAACTTAGGTCAAGGGTGGTGAGCAATAGAGGGAAGAACCAAAAATGAACTAACAACAAGGTGGGAGTGTATCCCAAAGTGGGGTTCATACTCAAGCGTGCTCTGAGTGGGAGTGTATAAGAGGCACGGGTTGGAGGGAACCTGGGCAGCCCAAAGGTGCATGAGTGGAGAGATTTACAGTTGTTAAAATTAAATAGCTAACGTTGCATGAGACCTCCTCAAAGAGGTCCATGCACAGGTTCATCCAAGATAACATATAGATAAAGTATACTATTAAGGGGTTTTTATTATGAGAGAAAAACCAATGAGAGAGATTGGTCTCAAGAAAACAATTTTAAGGGAATTCAGTGGAACAATCAAACGATGGAAGCAGTGCTAAGCCAAGGTGCTTCAATAAGCACACACTTCCATCAGGCAGTGTGCTATACTTGGTAATTGAATGAACTCAGGTTATCAATTCTAGGAGAGGCTGACCTGAGCTGAAAATTTGGAAAGCTGAACGTGTTTTGATACCCCATTCTCCGAGAAACTGAAGTGAACCAACATTTTTAATTGTATTATAGTTTGTTTTAATGCACCTGCTGTTATACAGGGCTAAACTTCTCTTACATCCCTAGGACCAACCTGGACATACCTCGCCTTCACCCAGCGTTGATCCAAGGTATTTTTGAGGTCAGGGAGGCCTGCCAACTTCACCTTCTTGGCCTCCTGATATGCAGCTTTGTCCTTAGTGTTTGTTCCCATTATGATGTCATCTTTAAGCCATGACATTACCCTCTAGTCCTTTTGGGGCTCCAATCCCCCTCCCGGGCTTGCGCCAGGGAAAGTTCTTTTGGGCTGAGGCCAACTTCATAGCAGCAACGGTTTGCTTTGACTGAGGTCCAGTGGCCTGAGGATATGCTTGTGGAAAATGTCAATCAGGTATCAGGCATGTGCGCAGTCATGCACTGGTACCAACTGTTTTCTGCTGCATCAAATCCCTTCAGGGTACCAGGTACTCAAGCCTTCTTTTTACCCAGCGGGAGGCTACTATTTCCTCCAGTTCCCACTCTGGCTCCACATCCATAAGATAAGACTTAGGAGTCTCTGGTGGGGACCAATCAAATAATATCGATTTGCTCTCATGAAAGACAGAAAATATCCAAAATGACTCCTCCAGGGTGCACGGTTGCTGGCCTTTGGTTATGGGTAGGTGGGTCTGTGTGCCAGAGGGGGCGGCACAAAACCCACCGCGTGGACAAGGGTGATGTTGGAGGGGAAAATGGGCCCAAGACAAGCGTTGGGGCTGAGCTCCCTTGGTTGGGGTACTCTGGGGCCCTTAGGTGGGTGGGATCAATGGCAGATGAGCCAGGTGTGGGGGCTGAGCTCACAGGCCTTGAGGCGGGGCGCCCTGAGGCTGCTCCAATAGAGGAGTGTTCTTGGAAAGCCCATCAACAAAGCGAATGGATGGGTTCACAAATAATGGATATGCAAAAATGGATGGAGAGTTGACTCCATCATCGAGAGTGAGGCAGTTCATCACGGATATGATCCACCACCATGTGGTGGGGTCAAGTGACCGGACGACCCATTTGGTGATCATCAGAATAATTATCTGGGTGGCGGCATGCCTTGCCAGATCGATTGATGGAATTTTAAATAAGAAAAAAATAGGCGGAGTCCACGACAAGGCGTTTTAGGCAATTGACTTTATTTTGGCACAAAGCGTGAGGAGAATAGAGAATGAACTGATAGCCGTCCATTGACAGAGCAGTTGCCTTAAGTATTGGGAGGTTGGGGATTGGCAATGGGGTTTGGTTGGCTGGTGGGTGGGGGAGTGGATGGATGGTTTCCAAAATCTTGTCAAAAATCAAAAAAAACTTTTGCTGATTTTCCTATATTTTTGGGGCCAGACCAGGTCGATGGTATCAATCCAGGCCTTGACCATTCGAGTCAGGCAGCTCAAGCGGTTTAGATTTCCTGGATTTATCCTGGGAGGCTGTGGCCCTGGTGCTCAGTTGTCTGCAACCCGTTCCATACTCTCAATTTGGTTGTCTATGCAATCTGAGCTTCTTAGATCTGTTCTGAGGGGTGGGGGCAACTGGTCCAAGTCACTGGTGGCCTGTTTTGAAACCCAAATTGAGTTTTGACCTGATTTTCGGACCTGACCAGTCCAGACCAGCTCCATTAGCCCGGAATCTGCAGGCTGGGCTCCAATACTTGCGCTGGCAGTTTCTTCAAAATTTTGGTAAATTTTCCCTGGTAAATGGGGGGTCCCAGGGGCCCGCCCAAGGCCCCTGGCCTGCATGATCTCCTGGCAGGTCCCCTCTATTAATTTTATCTAGGTTGGGGAGGGGGAGGGGAGAGATTTGGATATCTCTAGGTGGAAGGGCAGTTTTCAGCGCTCATCAACCATGTGCGCCAGGTCGCTCAACTGCGCTGGGGGTCCACTTGGGCCTTTGGCCCCCTTTTGGTCCGAAAAAGGATGCTGCTCCCTATCCAGTTGTAGGGGCTGGTCCCCAGGACTTACACTCCCCCAGGTTCAATATATGTGCTGAAACTATATGGATAATATTCTAATATTCTCCTCAGATCAAGCATAATATGAGCTCCACTTTCAGCAGGTGGTTAAATACTTTTGAAAAGCTAACTTAATGCTGAACTTGATTTTTATATGATCTTTATTTCTCATGTCACTCCTAAGCTATATTTTGTTTATCAAGGGCCATTTGGTCACTCCAGACATAGAGAAGGCCAAGTGAAATTTTATATGGCCACCTCATATAAATTTATTATTTGAGGTGGGCTGACCTTGGGACAAATATACTGCACCAAAAGAGGGGATAGGGAGTAGGGAGTGAAAATATAGGAGTGGAGGACAAAACCCAAGTACTGGGGGTAAAACCTTCCTGCGCATGTTCTGATAGGGCAGTATTACATGATAAAATCATTAATTGCTTGGTCAGACTAGGCATGTGCACAAATCCACATGTATTGGTACCCTCTTGGCACAGAAATACAATTTCTGGCACGATGGGATTTGAACCCACAACGTGAGAGGCGATAGTGGGACGCCCATCCTGACTATGCCATACCCCTTGGCCACCTCAGTATAGTAATTGAAAGCTTCTTTGGGAACGTGCACTTTTCTTATGAAGTCCACACGCAGCTTGTCATAGGTGGCAGCACCACTGTATAAAGCCAGCGGCGCTAATTATCTTCAGTGGTTTATACACAGGAGGAAGCACTTAAGGCTTTAAAGTTCACTTTGCTTTCTACATCCATACTTCACCATGTGGACCCAAAAAGAAGCTTGTAGTGTTTAGAGATGCTTTCGCTTTTCCATTGCTGCAAATCTATTACAAGTGGGCACTGATAGAGTTGAGCATCCTGTGAGGTATTTTTCCCGTGAAAGGTCCCTTCCTAAGTTGAACTATACAGTCTATGATAGGGAGGCATTGGCAGTATTTGAATTTCTACTTTTATTAGAATTATCATCTACATGGTTCTACCCAGCCATTATGGGTTTATACTGACCATTTTTCACTGTTGTACTAAGACATATCTAATGTCATAAACCTGCTTCAAACTCGTTTTTATGACCCTTTTTCAGTTTGCGTTCTCTTATTGATTTTACAAAAGGCAAGGAGAATGGTTTAGATGATGCCTAAATTATAATCCAGTATCAGCTCCTGACTTCAAGGAGTTGGAGCTCCATAACAATCAATTAGTGATTCCTCCAGGTAGAATTATGTCTAATAAGCCATCATCATTCAATAGTGCTCCTAATCTTGCTTCCCTGGAGAGCCTGGAAGAATATATTATGTTCGGCAGGATGTCATAGCACAATCTTTGTCCCCAAAGTATAACATAATTTTTTTCCAAGTGATACTTGAACCAGAGAGACTTATTGAAGGGGTATTATGTAAAAAATGATATTATAAGTTTCCAGGGATTCTTATGGGTTCCTTCCAGAGACCTCTTCACCTGGAGACATGGAAGGAGAAACAACTGGAGTTTATTCACCGCAAGTTTAACTGGAGGGAGTTTAACCCAGGTAGCTTATATACCAAAGAGTGCCATGTGTGCAACATGGTGAAACCAAATTGTCAGCCCCTTATGGGTTATTGTAAGGTCCAGAAAGCAGAAGGTCCTTTTACTTCTCTCTCAGTATATTTTATTGTAAAATTACTTCTCTAAGAGGAATATGATGCCAACATGGTGGTGTTTGCTTCAACAAGACTTACCGAACTTATCATGTTCCATTCCACAGTGACAGCGGCTCAAACTGGCTAAGCTTTTTGTCTCCTATGTTTTCTCCACGCATTGCGTACCTAGGGAGATCATCAGTGCCCGTGGACCCCATTTCACATCCTTGTTCTGGAATGAAGTTTAAGATACTCTTCAGATATGCCCTTGCCATTCAACTGCCTTTAATCCACAATCTGATGGGCAGACAGAAGAGTGAATTAATTCCTAATACAATTCTTTCATTGTTATATGGTGGATGATCACACAGACTGAGCCTCACACCTTCCTTTGGCTTAATTCAGCTATAGTAAAGCCCATCATTTTCCACTATGTTATCCCTTCTTTTCCTGCTATGTTTATAACTCCTCATTTAACGTTAAACCCAGTTGTGGGTCCAATGTAAAAGCTATGGTGGATTTTTCCAAGTTCTTCAAGGAAGTACATTGAGAGATAAATAACAATATGGATGAGGCTATGAAGACATGCAAGAAGAATGCAGATGGGAAGAGAAGTGTAAGTCCAGAGTATAAGATAGGAGATTTTGTGATGCTTGATACCAGAAACATTACAAAAAACAGATGCGCAAGAAACTGTGACTAAAGAAAATAGAACCCTACCATGATGTTATTAATGTGATTCATGCCTCTTTCCATTTGGATCTGACACATAAGTTCAAAATCTTTTCTAAATCTCATGAGAGTAAGTTGAGACAGTTTGAGGGTTTACTTCCTGAGACGCCTGTATTGTACCTTGTGAATGGGGCATTGGAGTGGGAAGTGGAGGGGAGTTTGGCCTCTCATTATGTGAAAAGAAGGTTGAAAAACCTGCTATCATGGAAGGGTTTTGATTCTACAGATAATAACTGGGTTCAGATCATGATTGCGCTCATTCTCAAAAATTGATTGCCTCTTTCAATAAGTGCTGTTTTGATGCTGCTGGTCCCAAGTCCATTATTGCAATTGCCGCCATGAAAGAAACCATAGCCCATATAAACTTCTCCCTTGATAACGCCCTTAAAGGAGAGGTGAGCCTCAAAAGGTGAAGGATAATGTCGTGTCTCAAGACATGCTTTCTGCTGTAAATTGTGGAGACAAGGAAGAAGTAAGGAAGGCAAAAGGTATCAAGTTGGTCGCCCTCTCTGATCTCAGATATACCTTGAATTAACGCTAGGTTAAGGCCAAGCAGGCTTAGGTTAATACTAAGAAGTGAAATGATGAGGTTTTCAGCGTTACATCAAAGGTATTTAAGATCGCCAAATATAGTTGAACAAGGATGGTTTTATATGGTTAATCTTCAAACAAGAGTTGTTTCATTTTATAAATATAGCTCAATAAAAAATTAATATTTAGCTTATGTCAAAGTATCAAGTTATGCATATAACAGCTATGGGGCTACCATCAATGTTAGTCTCTTGTTATAGGCTAAAAATTTAGCTTAAAGCCATGACAAATTGATCTGAGTTTATCATTCCAACTTTCTTCATAGTAGTACTTGTCCAACCAATCTCTCAGTTGGTCATCTCTCCCTTCTTTAAATACTATTTTTCTACTTATCAAATGATACCTTTCAACAGCCTATCAATTTCCAGCTTAAGGGGGTATTCTGTTTTATCTATATAAGCTCTAGAAGGCTTGATATAATACATGATTGGATTTCCTTTATTTTATTAACCTTTTCCATGTTGGTTGGTTTTTGGATCCTTCCTTCCTTTTTTTGAAAATAGAAAAATCATAGGCGCTCTCCTCACAATATCTCAACTGACCACATTAAACTTCTTGCAAGAATATTCCAAACTAATTTCTTAAATACCACCTTATTATGAGTGAGTTTACCTGTTAGTCAAATGCTGCAGCTGATCTCTAGCCACTATCATCTTAATACCCACCAGGCCACATATAATTATTAAATCTTTAAGAACACTGTGATATATATGATCCCTTCCCCATTGATTTCTCTAGTGTAACTTACATGACATGGCCACACATACAGCAGGGTACATTGTTAAAAATAACCCGCATAGGCTACATTTTTCACAGTTAATTTTTCAAACTCAGAATCTCCAGGGTTGATATTCTCATGTTGCAATTTTCAGACCATCATTTAGTACTGAGTACCTTGACATAACTTTCCCAATCAAAAGACTTAACCACGCTGTGATAATGTAAGTATTGATATAAAATTCAACATGTAGTTCCCAAATTGGATGTTTCAAAAATTATCTGTATCATGAGGTATGCACATTTGCAAAGATCGTTTAGTAACATAGGTCTTCTGAAACAATACATCACAGCTTCTGTAAAGTAAATTGCCACTTGCTGGCACCAAGAATCTAAGGTGGCCACTACCCACCTCCAATATTCTTTAGCTCATCTAGAAAGAAATGCCCTTCACAGGGGATACAGCCTAGCATGGACTCATGAATGGTTTGCTACAACTACTTACTTATAAAAGAGCTAGATATTGCTCACCAGCACTGATTAAGCATTCTAGCTTATGCCTTGTAGCTAATTAAATGGGGAAGTCAACAATTTATTTTATGCGCCGCTTTATTGCACAGGAACAATATACTTCTTTTTTTAAGTTCAATAAAGCACAGGCGCAATTGTTAGTTCTCCCATTGAAGTATCTGAAACGGGTCAACAATCTTACACCAACCTATATAAAATGATGAATATGACTTAGAGGCTATACAAAGATTTTTATGCAAAATTATAACACAATCTCTTTTAACTTAACTAGTCTAGTTAGTGCCGTCTCTAATGAGTAACTATGGGATGTTTTATGCAGTGCACCCCTGGAAGAGCCCTGGCCTAAATGGCATTCCTTATGAGTTCTATCAGACACACTTTAATTGAAACACGTCACTATTTAAAGCTTTCATTAATAAGCGCCTTATCAAGACTTGCCTTCTTCCTGTCAGGTCAAAAGCTTTTACTGTAACCTTATTCAGAAAAGTAATTCTATTGATCTGGGTAACTGTTGACCAATCTCCCTTACTAACTTACCACTAAAATAATGACTAAAATAATATAAAAGCATTTAAGTAAGATTGCTATAGACAACCATTTTAAGCAACCAATATGATTTTTTCCATAACTGAAGTATATGTGACAACATCCATACTGTATCCAACATGTGCCAGTTCAAATCGCATGGTGCACTGATTTTCTAAGGCCAATTAAAAGCATATCATAGCTTGCATTTAAAATATCTCAAGCATATCTAGAAATATTACACCTTCCACCTTGTTTTATTTTAAGCTGAATGATGATTTCAACAGAGTTGGCTACCATGGCCATTCATGGCCCAGGGTTATCACAAACCATGTTGGAAAATTAATTGGATGGATCTTCCCATAATTTCCAAAATAAAAGTTGAGATTAGTTGGGACCAGCAGATTAATTAATTATTGTGTTTCAAGGATATTTTAGTATTAAGTTGACAATTTGTGCTCCCCCATTCAGTTGGGTTGAGATATTTTTATGAATCAGATAGATAAAGAAAGTATTAGGGACAATCCACAATAGTCAATTAGTGCTTTAATTACTGGTGACTGCAAACTGAGGATAAAAAACAAATTATGTATATTTGTTAAGATCTACCTGCAACTTATGCTGATGATAATTGGATGTTTAATTATTAAATTTTGTTGGTAAATTAAAAAATTTAACGTTGAGGTATTCAGGATTAATGGCGGCTAATGCCAAGGATAATCCAATCATGTACTATTAAAGAATTTAGCCAGAAACTTCTTCTATGGATAATCATATTGCCAGAATTGATGATGAGGGTTATTATAATCAAGCAAGAGATGGGCATTCCGCCGCCTAGAGTCCAAAATTACCAGTGACTAAAAGAGAATATTTGATTATATTTAGAATAAAAATTTAAATTTTATTGACAAACAAATGATGCTGGGTATGATTTGAACTAATGTCCAGCGTTCAATTTGTAAATAATTAAGAGGAAGCATTGCCAGAAGTGATAGCTGATGATTAGATGGCATGCTGGTAATGAGTGCTGATGATTGTTGATAGTCAGGAAGTATATTTCCACGGAAATGCCTAAGTATAAATGGTTTCATTTCCCTCATAATAAAGATCTCTCTTTCGCCCACCTTTTATAAGTTGAAGTAGTGAAACCAGCCTGCTTGGTAAAGATGGGGCTGGAGTTCCCCTAGATAAGTTCTTGGGGAATGCACCTGGAGTGGTCGGCATTACCAGCTCCCATACCTGGAAGCTACAAGTAATCCATGTTGGAACTTGGCCAACCAGCCACCACAATGAGGGACTGAGTGTCGTCATCTATGAGGTGAAGTTTAAAGGGATCTAAAATATCCGTGATGGATTATGTACTCATTGGTGCACACCCAAGAGGGGCCAATGATTGATCATGAGGGTGAAATAGCAAGTGGATTGGATTCCCCAGGAAGGGAGATGAGAACCTACAGGTGCACGCCCAAGATGAGTCAATCAGCTATGGTAAATTTGTTGGTTTTCTGTGTTGGGAAACTGACCAGAAGACTTGTAGTGAAAAGGTATGTCAACAAAGGCAAAACAGCTGGAGCCAGCAGTCCTCATACTGTTAGCCGGGCACAATAGCAGAACCCTGATGTAGTGGGTGCAAAATTTGAAACAAACCACATTCTCCCTCACCGCTGTTTACAACAGGGCAATCCTTTTAGTCCTTTGTTGTCCAACTTGGGGCTGTACCCAGTTCTGCATGTCAGATCAGAACCTTAATTCATTTCTTCTCAGGTCAAAAGCCTCTTAAGAAATTGGCATTTTCAAATGATTATGTGGTAGGTTTTTCCAAACCATCAGATTCTCAGTCCCTATAGAATAATTATTCTTTATTAGCAAGTAAGCGATGCCAAGAATGATCACCACAAAACTAAGTTTATAAACTTTGGCATGCAACATGTCCATTGGCTCGATGGGACTTCTTACTGGCCTTAACCAGGAGCTCAATAATCCATTATAAGCAATCCCCTTTTCCCAACCTGTGAGCCACTTAAGTGTATGGCTGGACTCTGGAGGATATGTGCCTATGGTTATGGAGAGTAATCTCCTTTCTAGTATCTCAAACTATAAAGCCATCCTTTGTAAGCGCTCAACAGGGCTTGTTTGGAAAGTTGTTTTGACAAACACACTGATTCCTCTATATGTATTGTAAAATGCTCATGCCATATCATTGTCTAACGCCTTTTTCAACTCAGAAAAGGGCTATATTACAGTAACGATTTTGGGATGTCCAACGGGCACTCATTGTTGGGCCACCAGGGAGATCATTAGCAGCGCGTTTATCTGAAGGCAGGGCTTTGAAGCTTGCAGCCTTGGATAAGACGTTCATTATTAGAATAAAGTAAAATAAAGTAAATAATATGTTCTTTTGAGAAAAGCTTTATCTAGAGTAACAAGCACTATTTATAGTTATTTAAATGTAAGGAAATGAAGAGGGATTATAAGGGTAGTGCCATGGGACCTGTAGGAAAGTCCCAATACTAGGATAGGTGGGAATAGATAAAAGTGTGGATTAAGATTAGATAAAATGTTGGAAATGTAAACATTCCCTTAATTTGGCATAATCCAGGTAAATCACCAAATTTGGTATACCAGTTAAGAACATAGAATTGAACTCCATTCTCAAAATTAGAGGTCCATTTGGGAATTGGGCCCTTTAGATTAATATATCAACCTTCCCCCTGGACAAGGCTTTCACCTAATTCAGGGAGAATCCACAACGCCCTCCTCAAGCCTTGTCCTAGGGGAGTAGGTTTTGACCTGAGGGTTAAGGTAGATGGAGGACTCAAGTTCAGGGGTGTACAAAGCCTCATGTTTGATGCAGACCAGATCAGTGATTTCAGTGCTGGAGTTGTGGAATTTGCACTAAGCCTTGGCTTAACACTCAGCAACTTTGGAGTGGTAGGACTCATACTCAGAGCATCTCAGGTAGATAATGAAATTAACCTTCTTCATGGCTATGTAAATGTCAGCCTGCGGGATGCAATTGGCAGCTTTGCTAAGCAGCTCCAGGTGATGGAGTGCAGCCTGAGCGGGTCTGCGAGGCCACCAATCTTTTGGGGGTGGCATTGCATGTAGTTCTCCTGAACCATAAGTGGAGCAATTTGAAAGTCATGGATATAGAAATCGAAACAGTCAGCCAGTGTGTGGTTCCCATGAGCTGCTGCATGATCTTGGAGGTAAGCCTCTGTGGTAAAGCACTCAAGTTGTTCTTTGTAAAAGGTGGTTCCAAGTTCCTCAATCTGTGACCCGCTGCTGGCTGAGCAATCTAGTCTTTTGAAGCGGCTGGCTTCAATCTGACTTCTGGTTTTGAGGTAAATAGCCTTTAGGTCAGATAACTCCAGCCTAAGCTGCAAGTTGTTGATCTTAAGCATTTTGATCTGGCCAGTCTTGTCCCAGATCTCCAACTGCAGGCCAACCAGCAGCCCCTGTTCCTGAATAACTTCCAACTTAGAGGCTTTAACTCTGCCTCCAACTGCACTATCCTTTTGCATATTTCCTGCACCATCTTGGCTATGCTGGTCTCTGCCTCTTCAAGCTTCCAGTTCACCTTGTTTGCCACCTGAACCTGGCATCTCGCGATCACCTTATCCACCAATAGATCCAGGTAAGTTTTGGGTAAAATGTCATCAATAGTGAGTAGCATAGGCGAGCAACCCATGAGCTTTGAAGATGATTAAATGATGGTAGGGTGTTTTCCACTGAAGGTTTTGACAGGGAGGCCTTTTCAAGCAATGCTGAGTCACCATATCGGGGTTGGGGCAAAAAAAAACCTCAAACATGACTGAAAGCAACTAGTGCAACAAAGTTTGAGAGGGAAAATTTAAATGGGCCGAAAGGTTGGCATTAGTAGCAGAGGTAATGTCAGCCAGTTCCTCAAGCTTCACTTTTTCAAGAACTTCGTTTTTATAGTGATCAGTTCTATCCCAATCTGAGAGCCAAACTAAGTAACCTTGACATTTTGTTTTAGTAAGATCTGGCCCAATCTCAGGAGGGTTCCATCTAAGTCAAAAATGTTAGGTTTTTTGGAAAAGAGTCATTGAGCTTGTCACCAATGGTGCAAAGGTAAGTCATAGGTATTTTGTCCGGCGTTTTCAGCGCATCATTGCACCAATTGTTTTAGAGGCTTCCAGAAATTCTCAAAGCTTGCTGCCTTCTTTGAGTTTGGAAGCTAATTCTTTATTTGTCCCAATTTCATTAATTTGGTGTTGTTGATGCTCACTGGCCAAATTTGACATGTCACTCGGCACTTTTGGGTTCAAATTGGCTATGAGCTTTGTTTTCACTTTCTGCTCTGAAGCAGCAGAGTGGGAAATGACATCAAGAGGTGGATTTCATTTTTATTACCTAAATAAATATTATTGTTAGTATTAAAATCATTTTTTGTTAAATTCTGAGCATTTCAATTTGTTTAATATTAATCTTTGACTGGAGGATAAGCATCAATTTTGTCCAGCTTCTTTTTATATTGCTTCACATTAGAGATAAATCTTAAGATTTTCTCCCCATAATGGGAAACCCATTCTATAGGCCAGTAGTCATTTCTCTGTGTGATATTTTCCCAAGCTTCTCTTCAATCATTGTCCCATTATTCCTTATTAAATTTTGCTTCGTTTTATAATAAAGTATTGCCTTTTAGATCTCTTCATTTTATGATGTTGACTATAATGATCTTTGACATCTGTTTCAATTATTTCAGGAATATACAATAAATCAAGTAAGGGCTTGAGTTGTCCTGGTGTTTTGAAACGTATATGACCTTCTTCTCTAGGACATGTAAAGCTCTTCTTGGTAAAATTACTTCCCACAGTTACTGCATCTTGGCAATTCCAGTGTAGGTATGCCAAAAGATCAGGGTCCGGAGTACCTACTGAGGATTGATAACACTTATCATCCAAGGTTGAGGCTAAATCCTCAAAATGCAGCTCAGAAACAACCTGGAAGGGAGCACCATTTTGTCAGGCCATCAGGGAAGAATCATTGGTGGTGCTCCTATCTGAAGACAGGGCTTTGAAGCTTGCATCCTTGGACAAGACGTTTTCCATTAGAATAAAGTAAGATAAAATAAATAATATGTTCTGCTGAGAATTACTTTATTTAGAGTAATCAAGCACTATTTGTAGTGCTTTAAAATGTAAGAAAATGAAGAGGGATTTTGAGGGTGGTGTCATGGGACCTGTAGGAAAGTCCCAATACTGGGATAGGTGGGAAAAGATAAAAGTGTGGATTAAGATTAGATACCAACTTGGAATTTTAAATATTCCACAAATTGCCATAATTCAGGTAAAGCCCCAAATTTGGTATAACAGTTAAGGACATATAATCGAACTCCATTCTCAAAAATTATTGTGCCATTTGGGAATTGGGCCCTTTGGATTAATATATTGACATCCCCCTGGACAAGGCTTTCATCTAATTCAGGGAGAATCCCAACACCCATCAAGATTGAAAAGCTTTTTGGTTCATGTTCCACAGGTGGCATGCGTTTCATTGACTATCACAACAAACTACCCATCTTTTAAGAATAAGGATTGTTCAGGTAAAGTGTTCTACCCCAAAAGTTCTACATTAATCCACAGCAGCAAGAGGCAACTTTGCAAAAGCATTATAGCTGGCATTATTATTACACCCATTATTTTGTTGAGATACCTGGCCTATTGCCTCAATTAGGAAGACCAACCAGACCCATCCCTACTTAAGGGTTTTTTATGTATTATTAAGCATTCCAATAGAAGCTTCTGGAGAATTTACCACAAAAAACTTTGCAAGGGACAATCCCACCATATCTCATACTGTTTGCTAACGTGCCAGTGATACCAGAATCCTTACACCCCAATAAAATTATCACTATAGCAAGAATTTATTTGTTGGATTTGTTAGATAATTTTCTCTCTATGGGTTAGAAGAAAATGTGGGTATATACTTATCATCCTTTACTCTTCCAACAAAATAGAACATACGTCCAGAAGTGCCTTACATGGTCATATCATATAGAAGATAGGTTCACAGCTATTGTACACTTTTGTCCAGTATGTGGTAACCATAATACTCTTATTCATATGATAGAGGGGTGTTTTTATATCCAAGGTGATATATTATAAAATATGCTCCTTATTTTAGATTGTTGCCTAGTACATATTATCCAGTCTACAATATATTTGCCACGCAGGTGAAACTCCCAACTTTATAAACACTTAGAGCTCTGATAGCCGCCACAGCATTGTGGTCAATCTATACTGTCATCTTGGAAGATATCAAAAAGGCTTCCCCTACCAAAGCCTAAGCACTAGCACATTTCTGCTGGCATTTCTCGTGTAAATTCCAGTAGCGGTTCTTTGGAAACATGTTTCCTAAATGGCACCATCAGATCCAGTCATGAAGGACTACCTGGTTCCTGGAATTTGACTATTACTCCCATTCATGCATTATCCAGATGTCATCCTAAGACCTTCAGTTCTTTTCATTATTTACTCTATCTCCTACCCTGCTTACAGGGATGGTATCAGATAGGATACTGTCCTGGGCAGTCAGTGTAAGTTCAGGGGAACGTACCATTTGCATGGATTGGGCGATTTTTACATTTCCAAGTAAAGAGGGTCTGAATAGGGTGGCTGTACCCCTTGTCACCCAGAGCAACCTCGCCCATGTGGTAGACGAGCGCTGGGTAACAGCGCTCCCACTGATGATTCCTCCCCCAGTCCCCACGCTTGCCTCTGTCAAACTTGTCCACCAAATTGAGGAAATCTGCACCAAAATTATCAGTTACCATCTTCCTCATGGGGGAGGGACTTTATAAAAACAACAGCGTCAAATCCTCAGAATTAGAGCTCAAATGTCCAAAAATGATTGAATTAAAGCCCGATGAGTGGAAAACTAATAGTCAAAAAGGGACAAGTATCAAATTCTTGGCTGGAATCGCCAATGGCATCAAGCCATCGAGCAGTATAATCATCAATGTCAAACCCCCTCAAAGTTGCCAGGGATGATCCCCATTGAGCAGATATCACCGTTGGGGACTGTCACCAATAATTTGAAACCCCTATATCAAGAATCAGGATTGGTGTCAGATGTAGCACATTTGGCCAAATGAACACCCCAGTGACAGGGCATGAGCAGGTTGGCCATCCTATGCCCATTTCCAACACATTGGGACCATCTCTATGTGGAGTGGCCCTGAGGGGATTCCCATTGCCTGTCAGGCCAGATGCCATCATGCTAACTGATAAAAATGCAGTAGAGCTTCAGCCCAGGCTTTTGTGGACAAACTGATAGCGACTCATCTGCCGCTAAATCCTTTAATGTCAGTTCAATTAGATTATTTCCCCCCCTGAAAATTCGCTGGGTTAGGTCAAAATCGAGGGCCTGATCCTGCTTTAAACTCCTACAAATTGAACACTATTTAATCAGTTGCATCACACTGAGAAAATCGCTGGTTGTTTTCTTTATTTTAACTCTCCAATGGAATCCTTTACCCAATTCCAGTTTTTATGCTTAAAACTAAACTTCTCTTTCTGCCTATATAGCAACAACCCACAGGACCTCGGCCATGTTCACCTGGTGCATTGCTAGGTGCTTATACATGACTATGGCTCATGAGCACTCAGTAGTGCAATACTTAACTGGTTTCATACCCGTCATACCAGCAGCAGTGCCATTGGCATTCAGGCTTGGCGTTTAGGTGCTTCGGCATTAAATTGTCAGGCCAGTCTTAAAATAAAATTGCTTTTTGCCTGACATAATTGACCAACCATCATTCTCAACCATTTCTGCCTTTCTTGTTGATATGGGCGTAGCAATGGTCTCTGTCATGGGTAGATGACATCTTAGTGGTGACCAACCCTAAGGATAAGCTGTGTGCCAGGAGGCTCAGAAGATGAAGCTTCAGGCCCTCCCTGACCTCAGGCACACTCTAGACCAACGCTGGGTACAAGCTATATATGCCCATGTTGGTACTAGTGAGGTGCCAAACGCCCAGCCCCATACATTAGCCCAGGCGTTAAAATGAACGGTTTACATAATGAACACATAAGGTTCAGTTCAGTTAGTCGAGTAATAATGTTTTGAAACCTGTTCCATTTACAAAATCACGCATTTAGGTTGAATCCAACTTAAATCAATTACATGAGTAAAGTCATTTATGGCATATTCTACCAGTCTAGATGGTAGTGTGTGCCTATTGGTGGGTAGGTGCTTGGGCCCACTTCAGTGAACCCCTTATTCCCCCATCATAGTTTAATTCTGTTTCCCATGACCAACACTCCTTGTTGGTCAACTTCCCAATAAATATTTTCCCGTTTTACTTATGTTATTCCGAACAATCCTGTGCGTGGACCCTGTCAAGGAGGTCTCGCGCTACATTAACACTATCATTTTACATATGATCAGGTTTGCCCCTAGTGCACCGTTGGTTTGCCCAGGCTCCCTCCAACCTAGTCCGCTTACCCCTTTCTTCTTTGTGCACCGCATTGTTTTTGGTGTAGGAATTCTTATAATGATCACACTCTTTCCTGTGAGCTATTATTGCTCCAGCACCCTCTGCTGGGCTCTAGTAGCTTTGGTATTAACGACTAGTTTCCTTGCGTTGGCGTGTGCACTGAGCACCAGCATGCTGGAAACATGAGAGTTATAGACACTCTCCTTACATTAGTCGACCAACTACTTAAACCTATGTGCACAAACTTTTTCCGTGTGGGAATTTTCTGAAGTGAAAACAGTGGGCGGCTGGGGGCTTCAGCTGTCATTAGCTGCACCGCTGTTTCCTCTTTTTCCAAAATGTTGGAGCAACTCAGCGTTATTATGGTTGCCTCCAACTGGAAAGTATCCACCCTTCATGCTTGTACCTGGTGGATTCAGATGCTTCCTGATCCAAAAGTCGTGATTCCCTGACTTTCCGCTGAATTTATTAATTTCAAATCAAATAAACAAATTTTCCTTTGACAGCGCGTTCAGGCAATGCTGGCGAAATTGGCGCAGATGAGCCTTGGGTGTTGGCCTTGGATAATGTCAGGCTTTCCGTTGCCATTGGGGGAATAGGGTCGTTCACGTCTAAAAACACGTTTTATGAAGAAAAATTTATCCAAACCTCTGAGCCGTTTATTAGCTCTTATGGCCTGGATGAGAACCCTATTCCAGTATATCAAATAACCCCTGAGAACCCTCTTTTGACCCCTACCATGATCAGGGCACTCAGGTAGTAGAAAATGAACTTGTCTTAAATATAATCATGTATATGCACCTACAGAAGGTGTGGTAGGATATGTGGCCTCAGTAGTAAGAGTGGCCACTATCCCTCCCCCTTCTATGATCCCAAAACATACCCTGAAGGCTTTCTCACGCCAGAGGAAGGATTTTCAGGGGAGGTAGTGGCGTTTTCTGCTTTGAATAAATTTCATTCTGGATACTTCTTATTGACCGCTACCCTCCCATCCCCTTGGGGAAGTTCAGCACAACCATTATAGTGGGTACCAGTGCCTCTAATAACTTTATTGACCAAGACCTTGCTGAATACCTTGAGTTGAGTTACTCACCAGGTGGTATGGTTAGAGGTGGGACTTTTCAAAGTATCCCTACGCTGAACGTCTTGGGGTTAGTGGATTACCAGGTGGGCGCCTATCTTCTTTCCGACCATTTTCAAGTGATCAGAAAACCTCTTGTTCTCCATTATTTTGGGTGTGGAGTGGTGGAGAAAGTTTGACGTCAGGACTAATTTGAAAGAAAACACCCTCTTTTTGTCTTTGTTAAATGGTCACAAGCTGATTGTTCCTTTGTCGGAGGAACAACGCCCAGGGCAAATTGCCCCATTTGCCCATTGTTCACACTCTTCATCTGGCCCCTTTGCTGAAGCCCCCTTTGGAGGTTCCCCTACCCTCCTGTTTGGAGGGATTGGAATCTTCTTTTAATGCAGCATCCGCTAACATGCTTCCTGAGCACTCTGAGTATGATTGTGACTTCAAGCTCAATGTGGATTTGGTGCATATATCTTCCCCCATTTACTCATTGACTGTTTGGGAGGAAGAGGCTTTAGATGTGTGGGATGAGGATCAGTTAGCCAAAGGTGCGATTTTTCAGCGTACCTCCCCTGTATGCTCCCCACTTTCCTCTTTGTTGAGAAGGCTGATGGTACTCTACGCCTGTGAATAGACTATGGGAACCTCAACAACGTTACTGTACCAGACCTCCATCCCGTCCCTTTGGATTCACAGATTGCGTGCTATGTGGAGAAGGCGAAGGTCTTCTCTAAGCTGGACTGCCTCAATGCGTTTAATCAGAATCTGATAAAGAAGGGCCAGGAGTGATTAATCACATTCCGCACCAGAAAAGGAATATTCCAGTTTCAGATCATGCCCTTTGGGCTTAAAAATGCCCCTGCCATCTTTCAATGCCGCATTGATGCTGCGTTGGGAGACTTGTTGGGGGTATGCGCGGTTGCCTATATGAATGATATTCTGGTGTTTTCCCCTGATCAGGAGTCCCATGCAGTACACCTTTGGCAAGTGGTGGAGAGGCTAAGGGCAGCTAGCCTTACGCTGAAGATTATCAAGTGTGAATTTTTTAAGTCCCAAGTCACTTTTCTGGGCAACGTCATGTTCAACCAAGGACACATGATAACTCCAGATAAGTAGAAGGTTATTCGTGAGTGGCCCACCCCCGCCTCAATCAAGGAATTGAGGAGCTTCTTGGGGACGTGTACATTCCTCAATAAGTTCACTCTCAATTTTTATGAGGTAACAGCTCCCTTATACAAGGCTAGCGGTGCCAAGGTGCTTCAGTGGTTCCCCGTTTTGGAGGATGCTTTCCAAGCAGTGAAGTGCACCCTGTTGTCCACATCTGTTCTTCGCCATGTCAACCCTTCAAAAGAGTTCATTGTGTCTAATGATACCTCCAACTTCGCCATAGCTGCTGCCTTGTTACAAGTAGGCGAAAGTGGGATAGAGCAACCGGTGGGATATTTTTCTAGGAAAATGTCTTTGCTAGAGTTAATTTACGCCTTTTATGATAAGTAGTTACTGGCAGTGGTGGAGGCGCTGACTTATTGGTGTCACCACTTGAATGGCTCATCCCAACC